>JABXWE010001275.1:0-26836 GCA_014611495.1 Limonius californicus | reverse complement strand
AAAATTAAAGATAACAATGGCATTTATCACAAATTCCGCGCCATGTGCGATTCTGGTAGTATGAGTAATTTCGTCTCTGAAAGGGTAGTCGAAAAATTAAAACTAAATAAATACCCGATAAATTTTACAATTCAAGGGGTTGCCGAAGTAATGGCCAATGCTAATTATACTGTAGATGTTACTATAGAATCATTAAGGGACAATTATTCAAAGAATGTCTCCTGTATTGTGTTACCGAAGATCACTAACGACTTACCGATTAATAACTTCAACGTAACTAAATTAAAAATACCAAAAAATATATTCTTGGCGGATATAACTTTCAATAAAACAGGTCCTATTGATATTTTGTTAGGAGCAGGTATTTTCTGGGAGTTATTAAATGTGGGTCAAATAATTTTAGATCAAGGCAATTTAAGATTGCAAAATACAAAGTTAGGGTACTTAACGACGGGTTCCATAAATGTTAATAAAAATAATAGTATGATTAGTTGTTTAAGCATTGAGAAAAGAGGGAATGCAATTGATAAAAATTTAACTAAGTTTTGTGAGTTGGAAGAATGTAGTAATAATACGAAACGATTATCAGAAGGTGAAAAATTTTGTGAATCACATTTTATTGAGAATTTTAAACGAGATAGTTCAGGAAGATTTTATGTAAGCATACCCTTTAAACATAATTTTCGTCAATTAGGTGATTCTCGAAGACTGGCAATTAAAAGGTTTCACAATACAGAAAACAAGTTAAATAAAGATTTAACATTACGCGCTGCATATGCAGGATTTATGCAAGAATCAACTATTTTAGCTAGTGGGGGTTTCGAGTTAAGAAAATGGCTTTCTAACAATATAAATTTATTAAAGAAATTTAAAGTAAACAATGAAGTACCATCAAAAATTATAAATTAAATAATGTAATCGAAAATAAAACGTTAGGTGTATTACGGAACGCCACTGAAGATACTTTTCTTTACGATGTAAAGACAGTAAGATTTAATAAAAACGTAGCAAAAAGATCTATATTATCAACGATAGCTCAATTATTTGATCCGTTAGGCTTATTACAGCCAATAATAATTACATCAAAATTAATAATTCAAGAATTATGGCAGTTAAAAAAGTCAGTGGATGAATCTGGGCACTGTGCGGTTAGAATTTTATGTGCAAAGAGTCGTGTAGCGCCACTCAAAAAGGTTACTGTACCTAGATTGGAATTATGCGCAGCGGTATTGCTAGCCAATTTGGTACAAACAATTAAGGAATTTTTAGAACTCAAGGTTGATAAATATTATTATTGGTCGGACTCTACGATCACATTAGGTTGGATTCAAAGTTGTCCATCAAAGTATAAAACATTTGTTGCTAATCGTATTAGCGAAATTCAAGAGTTGTCCAATAGTAATGATTGGAGACACGTTCGAAGCCAAGATAATCCTAGTGACGCCTTGTCCAGGGGGTTGAGCGCAAATGAGTTAATTAATTCAAGTTTATGGTGGAACGGCCCAGAATGGCTGTTTTCGGAAAATTTTGAAAATTTTATTCCGGACAATAATTGTATTTTACCTGAACAAAAAGTAATTACATGTCTAGTTACCGGTTCAGCAAAGAACAACATTTTTAGTAAATATTCAAGTTTTAATACTTTGCTAAGAGTTATTGCCTATTGTTGTAGGTTTAAGCTAAATTCTAAAGTGAAAATAGAAAACCGAATGCTGGGAGCATTAACAATAAATGAACTACAAAATGCTAGGAATGTTTTAGTTAGGTTAGCGCAAAAGGAAAGCTTTCCACGTGAATATAAAGCATTGGAAAATGGTCAAACCCTGAATAATAAAAGTAAATTGTTAAATTTAACCCCATTTTTAGATGCAGATAAATCAATACGCGTTGGGGGTCGTCTAATAAAATCAGATTTTAATTTTGACAAGAAGCATCCAATATTATTGCCTTCGAAACATGAGCTGACTACATTAATTTTGAGAAATGAGCACGAAAAATTGTTTCATTGTGGACCTCAGTATTTGTTATATTCTATTAGACAAAACTTTTGGCCGATAACAGGTAGACATGAAGCAAAAAAGATTATACGTAGTTGTGTGAATGTTATAAGGTCAATCCAACACTAGAAAATTATTTAACTTTTGAGGATTTTTATACCATCTTGGTACAAGTTGAGGCTATTTTAAACTTACGACATCTTGGTCCTTTATCCTCAAATACTTTAGACTACCAACCTTTAACGCCAGCTCACTTTCTAATTGGAAGATCATTAGTAGCAGTGCCGGAGCCTAGTTTAATTGAAATGAAGGAAAATAGGCTTAAACATTATCAGTTTTTAACCAAACTGATTCAACAATTTTGGAAGAAATGGAGCCTGGAATATCTTTCGGAACTCCAAATTAGAAGCAAGTGGAAAAAAATTCTTCCACTCTACTCAAGGAAGGTGTTCTCGTGTTGGTACATGAAGACAATGTCCCACCTATGTGCTGGAAACTTGGCAGAATTGTGAGCATGCATCGCGGTAATGACGATATTGTGCGTGTGGTCAATGTGAAGGTAGGAGACCAGGGGCGGACTAAGGCCTAGGCAACCTAGGCACGTGCCTAGGGCCCGTAATTTTTGGGGCCCGAAAATTAGGTTTTTAATTTTTATAATTAATTTTTATTTTTATTTAACAGAAAAACGTGATATTCATAATTATTGCTGAAACGTATCCAAATTATGCCGAATCGTTGATTGGTAAAGTCGACAAGTGTGGACGAGCGTTCCCGTGCTTATGCATCCACATTCCACGCCCGCGAGTGTCGATGTGTGTAAATACAATCGAGCCTTTACTATGCAAGTGTTTAAAAAGTCAAACGTAGCTATTTAAAATCAGTGTCTCCTGAACGTATTGCATCTTATGTGAGTTATGATTGAAAATTGTGCAATTAAGACTTAAGTACCTAGACTTGATTGCAAATAGATTGTTTTGGATTCATAGTTAATACTTTCTGGAATTCCTAAAATAAAAATGTAAGTTTTTATAAAAGTATTACATTATTTAATTAAAATAATATATAATATAAAATACCACAAATTGTGATTTTGTTTGTGATTGTGATACTGAGTAAAAATAAATTTAATTGAAGATCATTTTCTTCTTTCTTTTTAGTACGTGGTCTTTAAAATGAGTTCCTATAAACATTTAAGTGGAAGTGAAAAAAGAAAACGAAAAGCAGATCGAGATAAAGTGGCAAAACAAATGAAAAGATCGTTGGACAAATTTTTAACTGTAGATGGAGAACAATTACAACAATCGTCATCATTTTCACAAATTTCACCTGCTCAAACTCCAGAAACATCATTTGTGTCCGAAACTATTCTGCAAAAAGACCAGCAGGAAAAACCAAGCAATTCCGTTTGTGAATATGAAACAAAAGGAGAAAATATAAATTTAAAATCATCTCAAAGTAATGATGAAACTAAGAGTTTTGTAAACGATATTGCATTATGGCCAGAGCCAGAATACTTAACAGACGCCATGCGAGAGTATTATATAAAAAACCCACCAAAATCAATAAATGGATCTTTGGAATCATCTTCTATTCGATGCAACGAAGGGTCAAAACAAATCACAAGAAAATTAACTATTGCCTCCTTCTTCAGAACAATTAATAGCGGGGAAAAAGTTAAAAGAGATTGGTTGGCTTATACTGAAACCAACAACTTATTGTACTGTTACGTCTGTAAATTATTTTCCAAGCAAACAACGCTAATGACAAAAGGGACGAATGATTGGAAAAATGTACATAAAAAATTGTCAGAGCATGAAAACTCCAGTGACCACATTAACTCCATTTTAATTTTTATAACAAGATCTAAAATTACCGGACGCATTGACACTGAACTTGAAAAACAAATTATAAATGAAAAAAAATATTGGAGGGAAGTACTTAAACGTGTGGTAGCGACAGTCAAATTTATTTCTTCATACTCTTTAGCGTTTCGTGGTAAAAATGAAGTGTTTTTTAGTGGAAATAATGGTAATTATATAGGTGCTTTGGAATATTTATCCGAGTTCGATCCATTTTTGCGGGAACACATGAAAAAATATGCAAACTGCGGCACCGGTACTATAAACTATTTGTCGTCTACAATATGTGATGAATTTATTTCTATTATATCGAAAGATTTACAACTCACAATAGTGAACGAAATAAAGGAAGCCAAATTTTACTCTCTAATTATTGATTCAACACCTGATATATCTCACGTAGATCAGCTGACCGTCATTATTCGCTATGTTCTTCCAAGTGGTATAAAAGAAAGATTTTTGGGATTTCTACCTATATTTTCTCATACTGGTGAAAACTTGGAGAAAGTTATTTTAGAATTTTTAAATAATATAGATTTAGATATCACTAACCGTCGGGGACAGAGTTATGATAATGCGTTTAATATGTCAGGTAAATATAAGGGACTCCAATCCAGAATAAAACAACATATTTTTTCTGTCCATTTTATACCATGCGCAAATCATTCATTAAATTTAATTGGAAACGCTGCTGCCGAAAGTTGCATGGAAATGACCACTTTTTTCAATATCGTTCAGCAATTGTACGTATTTTTTTCAAGTTCTACACATAGGTGGAATGCATTACAAAAATTTTGTAAGAGCAAACACTTGAGTATCAAACCTATTTGTGACACCAGGTGGTCTGCTCGTTCCGATGCTGTGAAATCCTTAAAGGAAAATTATGAAGAAATTAAACATTGTTTACGTCATTTTTCCTCAAACAAAGATGAAAAACCATTAACAAGGTCCGAAGCTGCCGATTTACATAAAATCTTGATACATTTGAGTATGTACTGTTACTTACTATATGGGAAAAGATTTTAGAGAGAATAGATGCTTCAAACAAGACTCTTCAACAAAAAGACGAATCCCTAAATACGGCAGTTTTAATATATGATTCATTGATAGATTTCATACAAACTGTTAGAGATGATTTTGACAATTTAGAAAAAGAAGCAGAAAAAGTTAAAGATATTGCATATACTAATGATAAAAAACGGCAGAAAATACGAAAACTATTTCATGATGAAATTCCAGAACATGAAATAAGATTCAGTGGCAAAGAACATTTTAAAGTTAATATTTTTTTTTGTTGTATGCGATTCTTTAATTAGCAACATTAAAAGAAGATCTGAGGGATATAAAACTATTAACAATAAATTCAAAACAATTTTTCATGATAGTGTTGTTAGTGACTCTTCAATAGAGGAATTAAAATGTTATGAACAAGATTTAAACCTAGCAGAACTGAAAAATGAAGTATTACAATTTAAGACTTTTATAAGTAAAGAAAATATTATTTCGCCTGTATCCATGTGGTCATTTATTCACGAAAATAATATTATTGCAACATTCCCTAATTTAAACATAATTCTGAGAATTTATTTAACTCTTCCAATAAGCAATGCAAGCGGTGAAAGATCATTCTCAGTAATGGCCAGAATAAAACATTTTTTAAGGTCCACATTAGGCCAACAAAAATTAAATAGTTTATCATTACTTTATATAGAAAAAGAGGTATTAAATAACTCCATTAATTATGACAAACTAATTGACGAGTTTGCAGAATTAAAAGTGAGAAAAAAGGCAATATAACTAATCAATCTGGGCATATTTGTTTGTTATTATTGTTTGTTTTAATAAATTATGTTTATGTTTGTTTGTTTTAATAAATTATGTTTATTTAATTTTTGTACATGTATATTATTTTTTCCTTTTTTTTTTCTTGGAATCTGATAATTAAATAGAACTACATACTATATGCTTTAAAACCAAACTACCAAACGCAAAGTATGTGTCATGACTGAAAAATAGGCCCGGAATTACAATGTTGCCTAGGGCCCGCTTTAGCCTTAGTCCGCCACTGTGTGGTATTGTTAATCCAAAAATAATAATTTTGTTTTAGATTGAGAAAAACAGCCAAATTCGAACGCGCAACTTTACGTTCAAGACCTAGACCTCTGCATTTTCCACCCTAAAAACGGTCGTTTACGAAACTGATGCGCAACAGGCGCTGTACTAACCCGCGCAAACCGCAGGCGGCTTAAGCAAACGGTAATAACTCTGCCACTTGTCTCCGAAGACGGTTAATTTCGACCCTTTTCTTAAGACACAGGGGCGGCGCTTGCAATTATCCCACCTACGTGTTTTTCACAGGAAATCGTTAACGGTCGCGAATACCAAAGTCTAGTTATAAGCCGTCAAAGTAATGAAGTTCGCTTGCTCGCTTCCACCGGCGCCGACCGTGGAACGGGCTGGCCGATCCGGCACGCTTTCGCTAGGTGGCTGGCAGGGACGGCTGCTAAGCGTTGCGCGAGTTTGAAACGATTCAGTGCAGACTACAAGTTTTGAATTATTTTATATACGAGGGGTATTTTTTAAATAAGGTCCGTTTTTTAATAACCAGAAAAATACTGTAAATATCATTAAAATATATTTTTTTCCATATTCTACATACTTTTATCTGCTTTTCTACATAATTTCCATTTTTGTTCAAACATTTGTCATACCGCTCAACAAGTTTTTGAATTCCGACGTCAAAGAAATCTGCCGCCTGTGAAGAAGCCCAATCTATGACTGCAGTTTTTACTTCCTTCGTTGTCCTTGAAGCGTTGACCACCAAGGAACTCCTTTAAGTACCGAAACAAGTGGGTGCAAGGTATGGACTGTTAGATGGATGATCCAGTCGTTCCCATCCAAAAGACCTGATTAGATCTTGTGTTTGGGCAGAAACATGTCGCCTTGCATTGTCATGGAGCAGCATCACACCAAAAGACAGTAGGCCACGCCGCTTGCCATGATCTTTCGTGCTGAAATTGTCTGTTTAGCTTTCACTATGGTTGGCGACTCGACTATGTGTGTCATCATTCCATTGACTGTTGCTTGGACTCAGGAGTCATGTCCTGACACCCAAGTCTCATCTCCTGTAACGATGTGTCCGACAATTCATCTCCTTCCTGATTGTATCGAGTCAAAAACGGTAAACCGCAGCCCAATCTTTTTGTTTTGTGATCGTCAGAAAGCACTCTTGGAACCCACCGAGAACACAATTTTCGACAATTCGGTTTCTCCGAAACAATGGTGTACAAAACTGACCTTGAAACCTTGTTTATTGCCCACATCACGAACCAAATCTTCGGAAATCGGAGGAGGTCGACCAGGGCATGGCTCATCATGCACATTAACCCGCCCGTCCTTGAACATTCTCACCCACTTTCGAACTTTACTGTCACTCGTAGCATTATCACCGTAAACTTCACAAATCTGACGGTGAATTTCCGCTGTTGCCAAGTTTCTTGCACTCAAGAATCGAATTACAGATCGTATCTCATAGTCGGTGGGCGACTCAATTTTCTTAAACATTATAAACGTCTACAGCTCAGCACACAGACAGACGATACGGCTGCAAATGGCGTCCAAACGCGCGCAAAGCATGCTGGGAGCAGACGTGCAAGCGCACTGCGGCCATCGTGGGTCATTCTCGCTCTCATTTGCAAACGGACCTTATTTAAAAATACCCTTCGTATAATTATTTTTTCGAAAACGTTTTAGGGGGGGGGGGCTACAGCAGCACGTTTGGCGCTACATACGGCGCCCAGCGCGTTCCCCTAACCCGTTTGGGGATCGAGCTAAATTGATTGATTGATTACTAGCAGGGTTTGAAGTGGGTTAGCTAGCCCAGTTTGCACTTCGATTCTATGCTCTTTTGTGCGCCCCCGATCCTTTCAAAGTAGATCTGTGCCCTCAACGAGTGGCAGGATATTTTTTACGAGGTTTTCAGTGTGAAGGTTGTTTCACAAAGTGTTCCCCCGAATAGTTGCTGTCTCTTGCGGTCAAGTGCTGGACAGTCGAAGATTATGTGTGAGGCTGTTTCCTCCTCTTCTTCACATAGTCTACAAAGTGTCTCCTCTGTATACACCGATTTTGTGAAGGTGAGGTGAAGGATTTCCCGGTTTTACAAAATTGAAGATAAACTAAATGTTCCCCTTCCCTGGCGCCACTAAATTTTTTAAAATTTTCACGTCTACCCGATTTTCAAAAGTTTCGATTTTATAGTGTTTCCGGACGAACTAGAGAAACTATAAAAAATTCCAAGAGGAAGGAGAGGAGTAAATCCGACATAAATCAAGCCGAAGCATCCCCCGATGCTCAATTTTCCGTCTGGACGCCGTCAAAATCTGAAGGTTCTAAGCAAACGATATTTGTTTTTGAAAATCGATCAAAACGGTCACTTTCAGCACTTCTAGCGGTTTAATTTCCCGTCCTATGTGTTTCCGGCCGCGGATTTTCAGAGACGGGTTAGTGACACCCCCAATATTCGGTAGAATTTGCTTACATGCGTTTTCTGTGAATTATCAAAAAGGTTACAAAAAATTGTACCAAGCTGCACGAGATAGACAAGTTTGGAAGATTGTGGGGGAGGCCTATGTCCAGTAGTGGAGTCGAATGGACTAAAAGAAGAAGAAGAAGGAAGAAGGTAGAAGAAGGAAGAAGCAAGAAGAAGGAAGGAGGAAGAAGGAAGAAGAAGCAAGAAGAAGGAAGAAAAAGGAAGAAGGAAGGAGGAAGAAGGAAGAAGGAGGAAGAAGGAAGAAGGAGGAAGAAAAAGGAGGAAGAAGAAGGAAAAAGGAAGAAGAAAGAAGAAGAAAAAGGTACATTATACTACTTATTCATGAATTTCACTAAAATTGTTGATGTGAAGGTTCAAATAAAGGTTGACTTGGTATGGAATGATCCTTTACTGCATTACAAATTTGAAAAGGTAGGTACTCACCTATCGGCTCTAGCTTGAATAAGATTTATTTCAAATTCAGCCACAACGGTTCCAAGCCTCTGCACTAGAACATTTCCATCGCAGAAGCCTTCCATACGGCTTACTATGGTCATGCGGTTATCTTTCAACACAACAACAGCCATGTAAGGATAGTGACCAGGCCTAAATAACTGGCAGATTTTGTAACCTTCTCCTGATTTTGAAGAACACCCCCAAAACAGGAAGTTTGTGTTAATGTAAGTAATGACTTGTGGTTGCGAAAGTGTGTTTCTGTAAAAGAATTTTTGTTTGAGATTTTGCTATTATTGTTTTCAGTTTCAAAACCACACAGGAAGTTTAGCAGTTTGAATGTATGGATAATGAGAATTTTTAATTACTATTTTAAATCTATGAAATGGTAAGAAACAGAAGATATTTGTATACATTACACAGTGTACATTCTTATACAGGGTGTCAATTTGAAAAGGTACAATGTGTTATACTTCTGCAAGTAACGGAGGTACTAGAAATTGTTTCGGCAACATGGAGGGAGAATTATCATGACTAACCCATATGCTATAGGCAACCCAATAAAAAAATTTGAAATAGTAACACCCACCTTGTGATAACTCATTGAAAAGCCTTTACAAATTGCTGTTCACTTCCAAAAATGAAACTCAGAAGGTTCAGAATGAATTACTTTAATTCAAATGTAAAACTATTAAAATTAAATTTTCCAAATAATTTTCATTATTCTCTAGAATACTCTCAAATTCACTTCAAACATTACGGAAGGTTTCTCACGGAATAGCCCGGCGCTCCTGAACTATTCCCCGTCGCAGTTGTGTGATGAACTAAGGCTGAGTTTAGTAGACAATAGATTTTAGGTGATCCCATAAAAAGAAGTCTAAAAGGGACTCAATGAGGAATCAATAAAGAGATTTTGGGGACCATTCTATTGGTCCTCTTCTACCTATCCATTGTTCAGGTAAAGAAATCTTTGCTACTACTGAATAGCATTTTATAAAAGCTTTTCAATATGGATATCACAATGTGGGTGTTATCAATTAATTTCTTTTTGTTGTGTAGCTCGATCCTAATGTGTGGAATGGCAAAGGTTACTTTTTGAGACATAATAATTCCCCCTTCATGTGGTACAAACGGTTTCTAAAATTTTTCAATTCCTCCTTTACTTTCAAACATGTATAACACACTGTACATTTTCAAATTGACAATCTGTATAATTTAGCTTGTATATAGTTAGGATTTTTGCTACATACAGGGTGCATTAAATTGAACCTACATTATTGGGATTTCGGAAACCCTACGAGTAATTTTATGCAGAGCAGTAATCTAAAAAAAATTCCACCATTACTTTCTGTTTTTGCCTTTTCAGAATCTATATCAAGTTCAGTTTTTCTTATGGCATTAAAGTTTATGCAGATTTTAAATGTTTTTAGTTCTTTATAACTGACAATAATAATTAGCTAATTGTAAAAACACGAATAAAAGTTGACAAATGATTTTAAAGCCAGTTATACCTGTAACGTGCTTCATTTGATTTTTATGATAAAGTATTTCATACAATTTAATAGAAACACATAGTTATTAAATCATAGAATTCCATGGTCTCTATTAAATAAACCATATTTTATTACTATGAACAATTCATTTAAACCATATACTATACACGTACATAAAATATGAATACTAAAAATGTTTTAATCTATTCTAGTTAATTGACAAAAATTAAAGACTTCTCTACTTCTCTAGATCTCTATAAAGGGCTACTTTGAGACCAGTCCCAAAGGTGGTCGCTAAATTTAAGACGGAGGTAGGTATAAATAAGAAAATGACGAACTAACTTTTAACCTATCCTTTCTAAAAGACCTACATGTAATTTTTTAACATGTTTATTTGTGGTCAAATTTATTTAACTAGAGAGGTATAATAGTGGCTCCAACAGCCTTAATGAGCTCACTGTAGTGTCTTGTTAAAAATGTCAAATCTAGTGCCCAACTATTTGTTTCATTTATTTAAACTATTTTCCCAATTTTGCTTGAGAAATTAATACAGCGAGTGTTGATTATCAAGTTTCATAAAATAACATACACACAATTATATGGCATTATTAATATTAATCTAAATTCAAATTAGATAATTTTGAGAAATATTTAATAGTTTATTGCTTTTAAATAATTAGACTCTAGTAAAAAAACAGCTTTGGTATAATGCTTTCTATTTAAATGTAAAGGCGATTAATATTTTTTTTACTTCAATAAGTAGTTTTTCTTCTGTCAATAATATCGAGGTTGATGTATGGAGTTACTTTAAAATAAAATAACTAGAGTACCTGCAACTTTTTCTGCTAAAGTTGATTTGTATTCCCCTGAAAAGTTTAATTACAAAGGAGCTAATTGCACTTCTACACTCATAACCAGTAAGCTATGTAGCACATTTTGAAGAAAGGATTAAACTATAATTCTAAGTAGGTATGGAATTTTTGTTAACAATGTCGAGGTTGATGTGTTATGTGATTACTGTAAAAAACTACAGTATCTACAACATTTTCTATTCAAGTTTTTTTGTGTTCCTGTATGTGAATTATTATATTTCAAAGAAGCGAGCCACTTGCAGTATTTTACTCATATCCTACTTTGTAGAAAATATAAACATAATTATAAGTAGGCAATTTTTGTCACACTTAAGCAACCTTGTATCTCATTTTTTATTTACCATTTTGGTTATTCCTGCAGTGTACTTGCGATAATATAGTCTGTAAATGTTAATACCCACAAAGGAAGCATTAACATAGAGAATGAACGTAATAAAAAGCAAACTATTATTAAAAATTTGAACAGTACAGCATGAAACAATTACGAATATATTTACCTGCAAAATAATCCAGTGTCAATTGCACTATCATTGTGTAGGTAAATAAGCAGGAATTTCAGTTCACGCTTAGCATCATTGAGAACCTGCGAATATGTTCCCTGATAAAACACAGGGTGTGTATCCGAGTATTTATCTTCATATGATTTGATGAAGTCGAGTACATCTTGTAAAGGATTGGTTACATCTGAAACATCAGTCACATTTACTTAAATTACGATTCTTCCTGCTTGAAATGCACTCACATCCACGACTATCAGGCCTTATAAATCTTCGTCCAATTTGTATTAAAGTAACTATAGTATTATAACAAACTGTCCAGAAGAAATTAATAACATTTCTAATGAATCCCCTAAACCCACTGCCCGAGCCATCTGTAGGTGGAGAGTAAAAGACATGTTGACCCAAATGGTCGCTCACAACAGCCGGTGGTCTCGTTTCGGTGGCATACAAAGACGGCCTGCCTTCTCTTATATTTAGCTGTTCCTGCACTGCTACCTCGAGGTTCCACTGGTGGCGCTGAAGAACATCTCGGCATATCGATATGTCCTCGATACCTGTGAGGTCTTGAAACTGCAAAACTTTTTCGGTTTGGTCTGTGGAAAGACCTAAACCAGCATTATCACCCAGGAATTCCATTGTTAAGTTTTTGACAGTTCAGATTAAGCTACACTTAATTAGAAAAATACAATTAAACTGATTAGTAACTTTTTTCAGCAATTTTAACACAGAATATAGGGATCACATTCAGTGGCACTACAATGAGATGGTCCAGTTCTTCGCGAATTCATTAATTTTTAAGAGAAGAGAAACCTAAACGTCACATCATTGCTCAGATACATAATTTTATTTTTTCCACTAAAATTTGGGTGTTTCGTGTTATTAAATTCGGGGATTGGTATTAATTACTTGTAGCTTGCGCCATCTAATATCGATTTTTTCTAACTACATTCTGCACCTCTACAACTGTGGGTGTTTATAAAACACTGTTTGGAGTTACTGTTTTTACAAATAATCTATTATAATGGATTTTGAATATTTAGTAATATATTTTGAGCAGAATAGCATAACAATAATATTTTCAAAATTGAGTTATTCTTAAATAATGTTATTTAATAATTTATTAAAATTAATGCCAGATTGACATTAGAAGTTAAAAAAAATATTGACCAAAACACTGCGGTTGGAATTTCCCACACTACTCAATAATAATCGCTATTGATATTGGTTTAAAGTGTATGAACAAGCATATATATTGTTCAGTATTAAGTTTACACTACGAAAGCAAACGAATTTGTACACAATGTAGATCTAATGGATAAGGGCTATTAACATACTTGAGCTTTAGGGTTTTTGGATAATGGGGTATTACTCTTAAAATGTTTTATTACAAGGCTTGAGGTACGAGTTTCGTTATAAAATAAGTAATAATTGGATGTCTAGCTCAGTCTAGCTGTTTCGGAGATATCAGTGGCCACATGCGCACATGCACACGCGCACTCGCACAAGCGCGGCCTCACACACATTCGCGCACCTGCATTCGCGCACACACACAAGCCAGACACGCAGATCGGATTAAACGAAAATGTATGCATAACGAGCGCTTATGATGTAAAAGTTTGGATTTTCATTGTTTACTGTACACACTTACAACGTGTCCCGGAAGCAACTAGCAACAAATAATATATTTCTAGCCTGTATGACTTAGAATTGACTTACCCCTAAACAGACTTTACCAAAAAGTATCTGTTTTTGTTTTTAAGGATTGTATTCGAATAAGGTATCAGTTTTTTGGCATTTATCATCTTTGGCTGTCCCAATTTGTGTCGGCTTTTGCTTGGGTCGTACCGCACCACAAAAAGTTTACGTGGGTGTATTAGATCATTCTTAAATTTATACGTTGTTGAAATTGAAACTATTAACGACGTTTTTTGAACAAATATGATGAAATATTTTGTTAAAGTGTAATAATCTACGAGTTATTAAAAAAAAAGAAATTAACTGATATGATCAATATGGAGAAGTACGCCTCTGGATATGTTTGTTTTTTTGTAGTAGATATCGGCTATTATCAGATTTCAAACATTTTTGGGTACCTATTAAATATACGTTTGCTAATAATAAATGGCACGTTTTAACGTTGTAAATAATGTTTGAAATTTACCTATACGTATATTTTGTTCAACGCATGAATTAGCAAACATTTGCAGTCTCAAAGGAGTCGTTACAACCACTGATGAGCTATAGGTGGCTCGTGAGGCCTCACGCGAAAATTTGTTAGTAAATTTATTTAATATGGCATTCTGACTAAAGATAATCTATTCTAACAGCTTTACAAATTGAAACTATCACTGGAAAACAACATATAAAATATATTTTTGAGATATCATTTTAGTTAACTACCGGTGGCGTAGACATAGACACAACCAATTTTATAGTCACTGTTGATTGGTCAATTTGGGTGGGATAGTGACGTCTATGACGTTTTAATGACGTACAAGATAGGCCATGGTAGTCGGGATCAAATTTTACTTGTGTGAGTCAGTTTGTATTCAGTTAAGTCGAAATGTGATTTGTGTGTTCGTTCACTGTGTAAAATTCCTCAACATGAAAACTAGATTAAGCAGTATTTAGATTTTTGAACGTTAGTTATACTTAAATTGTCCGTGCTTGTGAAAGACAATTTTATACAGACAAAGTGCAACTGAAAATGGAATTACAAGGGAAGAAAACGCCAAGGTTGTTCCTACACTTTTGCGGGTTGATAATTCTCGGATGCCACATCCAACAGGTAAGCCTCGACGATCATACGATTTTATAAATATCATTCAACTAACTGCATACATCAACACCCATAATTTATTTTGCTAGGTAGGCGGGAGTTTAAATTCTACAGACGACAAAAATATTCAGGCATCTCCGTTT
The DNA here is from genome assembly GCA_014611495.1 of Limonius californicus. Taxonomy (NCBI): domain Eukaryota; kingdom Metazoa; phylum Arthropoda; class Insecta; order Coleoptera; family Elateridae; genus Limonius; species Limonius californicus. Next base: position 12,212 of record JABXWE010001275.1, on the reverse strand, counting down.
TTGCTTGAAATCCTGTTTAGTAATTGTACTTTGCTTTATAGAAGGTATTTCAAAAACGTCAAAGTTGAACAATAACTGGTTTTCCTGCAAGTGTCTGTAATTTTCTCTAACCTAATTACCCTATAATTTAAGTGAAATTATCGTTATCATTGTTAATACGTTATCATAAAGTTTTCCTATGAACCTTGTATTAAACAATTGTGTTAAAATTATTTTATCCAAGAGGGTGGTACACCAAGTTCAAAACCATGTCAATAATACCGACACTCATCTCTATAATGTGATGTGGTAAAACACAGTACTTAATAGTATATTATAAACCAAGGTAGAAAAGTCTACTATTATAGCCCGAGGGCTAAGTTTAGATCCCGAGGCGCGTAGCGCCGAGGGATGTAAGGCCCGAGGGCTATAAGACTTTTCTACCGAGGTGTATATACTTTTTTTTTTCACTACTAGTAACATAAACTCTTATAATTGTCAATTTAATGACTATTTTAACTTAAACCTGTATTTATTTCAAATTATAAAACAAATGGCAGTTTTTTGTTTTGTTGGTATGACAGTTTGTTTGAAAATGGTTAATAAATTTTGACATAAAAGTTAAAATAATACTAATCTATGCGTTATTTGCCTTGATAAATCATCATTGGTATTCAGAAATATTGTTTTTAAGCACTGGTTTCACCTAAAATACTGAAATTATTAACAATTTTCTCTTTTTAACGTTGCGTTGTTCTGCCATCGGCGAAATTTATATTGACACACTTCTCATTTGTTACGGCGCGAAAAACGTATATTCAAATATATCAAAAGATTTTAAAATTAAATAAATTGTTTTAAACAACGATTTCAATGCATAAAATACCATTAAATAGAATTTCCCCATAATACTTGATCGTGCTATAACAAAATTCTCTTTGAAATTGTCACAGGATACTCAAAAAATATAAATTTGTTCATTATACACCAGTGGTTAATAATGAAAAATTATTTACCTGTCACTGCGCCAAGGTAGAGAAATTGAATTTCACGGCATTCTAATATGTGTCAAAATGCTACGCCATATTACTAGTAGTGAAAAAAATAGTTTATATAAGATTAAACTGCTCCTGATCTGTAAGATTTGAAATTATCAAATGTCCTTTTGATTAAGAAGGTATTTGATAGCACCCTATAATGAAATTATAATAGACTCCCTTTTCTTGGTACGTTGTTAATATACATCATATTATATCACTAACAGGATTTTACACACAGTATTTTAATATTATACGATCTAGACCTTTTATGATCTGTGATTTGATCCATCTGCCCAACTGTTAGAATATCCCTTATCTTATCATATGATATGAGACATATGAGTAATAAAGAACGCCTATCCTATACTTTAGCCCCATAATCGTTTTTCGCAACAATGCCTCCTGATTTTGTTGAAATTTTAATAAAATGTGTAAATTTCTCAGCTATAAAACACAGAGCTCAACGAAGATTGGATATTGAAGGCACCCCCTATATAAATCACCCTATTGGTAAGTTTGGATTCCAAATATACAGGATGAATAAAAAGTAAGGAACATCGATGCTACTGCCTTAAATAATCACTTTACGAAAAAAGTTTCCTATCAAGTTATTTGCCACAATTTGGCGTTTTATATACTTTTATACTTTTTATGGCATGATCAGTTAGTGCTTTTTATTCTCTATATAGACATGTAAAAATATCTTATTTGTATTATAAAAATTTCAAGAAAAATCACGATAAACATTTATTTTTGTCACTGGCAACATTTTTCGTGAGGTACACTTATTGCAAGATAAACAAAAGACAATAACAGATCCACAAATTAGTAAAACAGTTTCAAATCATATTTAACATCAATTTAAGAAAGCAAATGTTCAGACTGTTCGCCATTCACTGTCTGACAGTGGGCAATACGATCAGAAAATCCTCGAACTGCATTTTGAACTGTAGCAGTAAAAACTCCATCTAAATATTGACTAACATGAATGTAATAATGAGGTGGAGCACCATCTTGTTGCAACCAAATTCTATCGTTCGGCGTGTCTGGATTTTCTGCATTTGGAAATAAAACGGCTAATGCGGGAACAAGTTCAAACCTCAAAAAATCCAAATACCGATCAGCATTTAATATGCCATCAAAGAAAAAAGGACCAAGAATTCTGTCTCCTATAATTCCCGCCTACACGTTTACTTTTTGTGGATACTGTGTGTGTAATTCTTCCATCTAATGTGGGTTATGTCGCGACCAATAACGGGAATTGTGCCGATTTACAGCTCCATTTAAAGAAAATGTGGCTTCGTCGGAGAAGATAGAATTCACAAACTGTGGGTAGTTATGGCCCCTGTACATCATTTCTTCACAAAACTGAATTCTCCTATCAAAATCATCTTCTGATAATTCTAGAACAAGTTTAACCTTATAAGGATGACATTTTTCCGTATGTAAAATATTCAGTACAGTTCCTTGACTAACATATTATTATACAGGGCTAATTGTCGAGTTGAAGTATGGATTTTTGGAAACTGTAAGCACAATGTCCAACATTTTATCGTCTGTTGCAATTTTTGGACGGCCAATTTTATTCAAATCTGTGACGTGGCCCGTTTTCTAAATTTTCTATTAATTTTGGTTACAGTGGACCGCGTAACAGGTTCACGATTTGGATGTACAGTATTAAATAAAGCGCACACATCGTCGTGAGTTCTCTTTTTATCATCATACCCGATCATCATCAAAATTTCGATACGTTCAGTTTCTGTTAAACGTACCATGATTAGAAATATTTGTATTTAACACAGGACACAGACTAAATTGTAATCACTTATTAATGCTAACTGTCACCGAATTGACATTACAGATTTACATTTGTTCAATTTTAAACACTTTCCAACAATTGCCTACTATTGTCTTTTGTTTATCTTGCAATAAGTATTCCTGATGAAAAATGTTGCCAGTGACAAAAATAAATGTTTATCGTGATTGTTCTTGAAATTTTTATTATGTAAATGTATGATATTTTTACATGGCTGTATAGAGAATAAAAAGCACTAACTGATCATGCTATAAAAAGTATAAAAGTATATAAAAACACCAAATTGTGGCAAATAACTTGATAGGAAACTTTTTTTCGTAAAGTTATTATTTAAGGCAGTAACATCGACGTTCCTTACTTTTTATTCGCCCTGTATGTATTATAATAATTTAACGATCATATATTAATAGGTGTCGCTTATATTTTAACCCATGAAGCAAAAATTAATGATATTCATGTTCTACAAGCTGCAATTTTGCATGATACTGTTGAAGACACTGATACAACCTTTGAAGAACTAGAAAAGGAATTTGGGTCCAAAGTTCGTGATATTGTTGCAGAAGTTACACATGATACATCTTTAAGAAAAGCCATAAGAAAAAAGCTTTTGATTGTAAATGCTCCTGGGTTCAGTTATGAAGCAAAATTGGTCAAATTAGCTGATAAACTTTACAATTTAAGAGATTTAGAAAAAGGAGTTCCTAGGAAATGGACAGCCAAACGAGTCCAGAAATATTTTCAGTGGAGTAAGAAAGTTGTTGATGGTCTAAGAGGAACTAATAAAAATATGGAAGACAGTTTAGATGACTTATTTAAAAAAAGGAACATATTGTAGATTTGCCCAACAATATAGTAAATTTTGTAATATGTATAATAAATTGTACTTAATAATTTCATCCGTAAAAAAAGACGATTCTAGTATTGCCGATGTAACTAAATAATTTGCAGATAAAAGTTGATATGTTTTATTAAAATAGAATCATTTTAGACATGCATATTTAAAAAAACATGTTAATAAGTACAACCCCAATAATTATGGGACGTATTACATGTGATATTCAAGGTGTATCTAAAAGGTCTGTACAAAACGCTATCACATATTCCCGAGATCAAAATAAGATGATTTAACCAAGCTTGCCTCTATCCAAATGTGCTTCGTTAATGCGCTACCGAGAGTCGAAGATCTTCAAGAAAGGTCTAAATTGTTATATAACAAAAGAACGCTTTTAGTGATGGGTAATAAATTTGGGAGGTGAATCTGTACTGACAAAAGGTGTTTTTTAATATAATGTTTTTTGCTCGTGGGTGTTACGTACGTTGTCAAATGTTGATCATTCACTTGCAGAGAAACTCCTATTTTTTAAGGATTTGGTTCTTTTCAACTTTTTTTGCAGACAGACAGTCATTCTTATTTCAAACATTTTTTGTTTCTTGTTCGATTTCACTATCTGCCATAGTTTAGGCCACACACTGCAGCCATAATGTAACTATGTAATATAAAGTTTCGTTCAAAAAAAGTTAATAAAACTAACTTACAGGTAAATTTAATGTATCAAAAACACTTACAGCAATGTTTCAAAATGACCACCGTTTACACGCATACAGAGATTAATGCGACGTAAAAAAATAAAACTGTACTCTTTGCATCATTTCGGCATTGTTTTTTATAGTTTCTATTGCATTTTGAATTCGTCTCCACAAATCCTCTTTCGTATTTACGGGTGTAGAGTACACCATGGCTTCTAAAGCTCCCGATAAAAAATAATCCAACGGCGTCACATCAGGAGGTCGTGGTGGCCAGTTACGGGAGCATCATTTTCTCTACCGATCCATCTGTTTGGTTATGGTATAGGTGATTTAAATGGTTGCAGGCATTGCATTTACAGTGAAATGCGGGGATGCTATATTATCACCTGGGTGTAAACGATTATGCAGCAGTCATTCTTAGAGCTGATTTCTAACCACTAAGCGGTCAACCACCTCTATTGTTAAAATGGAGGCGTCCTAAAAATCGCTAGACAGATCTTGAGAGAAGTCCTCTACCTAGAAAATACCTAATTTTTGAAGTTTTTTTTTCAATATTTATTTCGTCGTTAGCAGGCGGGTTGGAAAAAATATAGAAACTGATTATGAATCATATGTTCAGACACTAATAATCTACAATTGCTTAATAACGACATTGACCATAGTGGAGTTGGTAACAAAGTTAAAAGATTGCATCCTTTCAGTTCAATTGGTTGTTACTATAGTACTTAACAATCGTAGTTCGCGAGAAAGCGATCAATCTTCGTATTAAGAATGTTATTGTAAAATACCATTTATTTGGTAAAAACGATAAATAGACTGCAATATATTTCACGTTAAATCCATCAGCTATTGCCAACATCATATAAACATGTTCTTGGTGTGGCGAGATTGGTAGGTATTGGTAAGAGGACAAAATGGAAACTATGCTCAGTTTTATGTGAAATGCACCACCCATTAAAAATAAAGCTACGTGTTTGAAAATTTGATAAAATAATTTTTTATTATTTTTTATGAAATGATCACTATTTTTATTAAAAAATCAAGTGGTTGTGGTGTTCGTCTACTGTCTCTCATCAACTTGTTGCTTAGAATCAAAACAATATCTAGTAAACATTAATTAGTGTTTCGAGATTTTTTTACATTTTGTGGCAGAATTAGGTAATCTTTTAAAATGCCTCCAGTAAAACAACGTAGAAATTCTAATCACATTTCCGATTTTGATAGAGGTCGAATTATCGGCATGAAAGAAACTGGAATTTCTTTTCGTGAAATTGGTAGAAGGGTAAATCGGGACCATACTACAGTTGCACAAATATGGTCTGCTTGGTCAGAAGAAGGCATTCAGCGACATCATCCAGCTGGACCTCCGCGTAGCAGCAATGTTCGTGAAGATCGACTTCGAAGAATGGCTACACGAGACCGCTTTCAAACGACAAGGTCTGTTGCTGTAGACTGGATGCGAGCTCTTCACTGCCGCGTGTCATTGGCAACAGTTTACAGAAGAATCTCTTCTTTTGGACTGCGATCCTACCGTCCATTCCAACGGCTCCCTTTAAAGCTTTAACTGCACATCACAAGGCTGTTAGGCTTGCTTGGTGTCAAGAGCGGCAGCATCGGAATCAGCAATGGAACGACATTCTCTTCAGTGATGAATCAAGATTTTGTTTGTGGGCAAATGACGGCTGTAGGAAGGTACGTCAATATCGAGGAGAAAGACGAAATCTAGAATTTGTTGAAAGACGCCATACAGCTTTAACACCCGAAGTTATGGTTTGGGGTGCGATTTGTTTCGGTAGAAGATCACCTCTTGTGTTCGTCCCAGGCATTTAAATGCTCATCGCTATATTCATAATGTCCTGGAACCGGTGTTAGTACCATTCATGCAGACGTTGCCAAACGGTATTTTCCAACAGGGTAACGCACGTCCACACACTGCAAACATTTCCAAAACGTACCTCCAACAAGCACAATTGCAAATGTTACCCTGGCCTGCATGATCGCCGGACTTATCGCCGATCGAACATCTTTGGGACATGATGAACCGGCGACTAAGATTATTGCCAAAAGCTCCTAACAACTTAGACGAGCTGAGACACCAACTTAAGGTTATATGGAATGAGATACCCGAGGAGAACATAGACCACTTGATAGAAAGCTTGCCACGATGAGTAAATGCTTGCATTGCTGTTCATGGCGATGTTACACATTATTAATTTTGTTTTCGTTGTTGTTATTGTTTTCTTATAATAGTTAATCTTTTTTTATGAAAACATCATTTCATAGGTACGCAATAATAAAACATTGTTTTTGCAAAGTTTCAAACCCGTAGCTTTATTTTTAATGGGATGGTGCATTTTAAATGAAACGACGTGTAAGTATAAATTACTGATAGAAACGTTCAGGTATCAATTAATCTTTCTAAAGGAAATTGATGAAGGAATTGATTTAAGCTATTATGTTCAGAAACAATAAACGAGAACTTTAAAAGAGAATACGTAGAAATACCTCAGAATACAGTATATATTTTTGTATTCGTATCTTAATTTAATTAGAAACTGAAATGTAGGTATTTATTATTCAATAGTGAAAAGAAAGGCCAGTATAGCTTATATATCAAAAAATAAATTGGTTAAGATGGGGTAACGAGAGACTAAACTGGGTATGCCAACAGTAGAACACTATCATATTTACTGACTAACCTAAACTCTGCGTGTGCATTGGTGATACCAACAAGTTAGTGATTCATAGTAAATCTGAACATTATTTAAAAAGAACAGCAGAGTTTCCTGTCGACGTTATTGCCTGGTACTGGTACTGTCAGTACTTAGGTGTTGAATTTTTTCATTTTGTTACTAGTACAATAAACGCCCAAAAATATACTAATACGTTGAGAAACAGTCTAATTCCATGAGTCGAGACTTACACTGACAATGGTGAATTGGCATGTTACAGGTTGATTCCTAAAGAACGTTTGGTGCCTTGGAGCAAATGGCTCAAGGATATTAGGAAATCCATGACATAAGAAAAATATAGAAAGCTATCAAATACAATTACACTTTCAATAACCATCGAAATTAAATCAGAACGAAATGTTACACAATATGAATTGTTATTAAGGTATCTGAAGATTTAGGTGACATTTGAATAATTTTTTCAATAAATATTTTTTTAAAAACTACAGCTTCCTTTTCTAAACATTTTTTTAGAAGTAAACTTGTAACCATAGGCTAATAATACCTTTATGCTTGTAACTTATAGCTCGTAAAGTTGTGAATAAAAATGTTATACGCATTTTTTGGATCTTATAAAAATTAATAACTCGAGTAAAAATCAAGTGTCCAAACCTATAGAGGCTTGTATAAGCTACTTGCTTACTAGCTTACTTAATATTAGAAAATGTAGAATAAAAATTCATTATGTTAAATATTATTTCATGGTTTTCCAACTCCATAGTAATAATTCATCTTAGTTTAAGTAACTCATGCTTGAGAAATGTTTTTGTATGATTCCAGTAATTAGTTCTTGTTTTGAAGCAAGTAAAAAATGTGGAATATATCTTATGGGTAATTAAATAAAAAGGTCCACTATACAATTATATAATTTATTAATGTATTAAACTTATCAACATTAAAATAATAAAAAAATGTTTATGTAAATAATATTTAATAAATATGTTCTATACCTACATATTTACTTATAGTAATTTAATACAGTACGATCTAGTTTGTATAAGTTTATTAAATGAACAGTTTACATGTGTTGCCTTTGGAATTCCAGCATGAATTTTACTAATAAATCAACATCTTCATACGTAACTGCGTTATAAAGAGATGCACGAATACCACCAATCGACCTGTTTAAAAAAAAAATAAAAAATTAGAAACAATATATTTAGTGTTAATTGGGACTATGAAAAATTCTATACACTTAACAATAGAAATAGTAAAATAAAAAGTACCTGTGCCCTTTCAACTGGAACATTTTGAGTTCTTCAGCTTGCTTCAAGAAGAGTTCCTCCAGTTGTTCATTACCATTTGGTCCACCTACTCGGAAAGGTACATTCATTTTACTGCGAGCATTTCTGTCAATGGGACAACTATAAAATTGACTGGAATTTTCAATAGTGTTATATAAAAGTTGGCTCTTTGCTATTGCTTGTTGTTCCATAGCAGGAACTCCTCCATTTCTTTTAATCCATTGGAAAACACGTTCCATTACATACACACTGTAAATAAACAATTAATTTTTCTGTATATTTAGTAGAGAAATCTACTTACGAAAAAGTGGCAGGAGTGTTATGAACAGAATTTTCTTTATCTACATTAGCGAAATCAAATATTGAAGGACAAATTGTCATTGCGTTTCCTATAAGATCTTCTCTAATTATAACAACTGTTACTCCAGCTGGGCCAATGTTTTTTTGAGCTCCACCAAATATACAACCAAACTAAAAAATTAATATTATGTTAACACTTCTATTTCTATAGTGTATGTTCTTTTATACAATTACCTTAGAAATATCTAACTGCTCAGTCATAATAGATGAAGACATATCCGTTACAATAGGAACATCATTTGTTTCAGGAATGTAGTGAAATTGAACACCTTAATACAAAATATTAAATTTTAGAATTCTCTATGTCACAAAATAATATATTTTATAAATAATGCTCACCATCAACAGTTTCATTTGCACAGTAATAAACATATGATGCGTTGGGATCTAAATTCCATGTGGAGTAATCCGGGATGCTTCCATATTTGCTTGGCTTAGGAAAAGCGAGGTTCACCTTTCCGTATTTTGTTGCTTCTTTGGCTGCCTTTGCTGACCAAGTTCCTGTTAACAATTATTATATAATATTATTCATGTTTAGAAAACATTAAGTTGGTGCTACATACCAGTAACACAATAATCTGCAGTGCCAGTTCTATTAAGGAGATTAAGAGCTACAGCTGCAAAAGCTCCAGTACCACCTCCTTGTATGAATAATATTTTATAGTTATCTGGTACCTTTCTAGAAAAAAAATCTAATTTTAATCTTATGTTTAACTATACTACCAAATATTAGTTTTATTGCAATAAACTAGTAAGTGGGATATATTTTATTAAGCCCAACTCTAAAGTATGTTCAAGAACAAAGCTCCAAACTATAATACATTTTTGAGTTTGAGAGTAGCAACATTCATCTGTTTGGTTCTTTGGTAGCATTGTCTTAAAACAAATTTTGTTTTTATTTTAGTGCCTGTGTACAAACAATTTATATTCTACTTAGAAGCACAGAAGCTCAACCGAAATTCGATCGTCTCAATGACCAGACATAAAAACACGCTTTGAAAATTGAGCAACCTATCATATATGACATGTTGAGGTCAATGAAGTTATCAGATTGATATCAGACAGTTTTAGGAATAAACTCTGAAAACAATAAGGACAAGTTTTTACTTTTTTTTGATACGTGACTATTAGATCTAAATAAGGTAGATATGCATGTAACATTTTTTACATTAATAATAGCTAATTGATCTTAGTACATTTATAATAATACAAATATAGGAAATGACAACTTCTATAAATTCAAAAAATCTCCATGACCTTATGCTTCTTCTGCCGTTTATTTTAAAAAAGACACGTGTCGAGTCTTTCATGTATTGAATGGCTATTGATAAGAAAGCATTATAATAATAATAATATGTATATGATAGCATAAATTCTACATGACAAAATTTAAGTAAATAACTTATGTAAAGTATGTAAACATAAATATTTGCAAATAAGTAACATACAATGTTATTTAGAAAAGCATATTTTTAACCCGCAGTATTCGACATTTTAGAAAAACTTTTTAATGCAGAAATCAATACAACAAACTAACTCTTTACTTACAATAATTCTCTAACAGCGTTTTGGGCATCCTTATTTATTTTTGCATATTCCTTGGATCTGTGGCTCATTTCCATCACACTCATTCCAGATGAAACATACGATAAGAGTTCATTTTGCACTTCTTCAAGTACCTGTAATTAAACTTTACTCTGTAGTTTATCAGTCATTGTTACCTATATAAACTGTTTATACAAGGATTTAGGGACTCAAGTTTTCAATTACCAAGAAAAGACAATGAAAAAATGTTATCAAAATTAAAGAAAGTAGATGCCTGATAAATTTTCGTAGTCTTTTAGTTAATAAGGTCTATTGCATTCATCATATTTGTTAGTTGTATAAAAAAAATAAGAACAAGGCCGCGTTGATAAAGCGACAGATTTAATCAAAACCAAAAGTGAACTTTATTCTATTCAATATTACATAATTATATAGTGATATTGAAAAAATCACTTCAAAATCGTTGTGTCCAGTTGATTTTATTTTTGCATATAAGCATTACGTAATTCCCATACACAAATTTTATCAAAATTGACGTACAAATTCGATCGTGTTTTAGCTGAAAATTATTTATTTAAAATTGATACCTTTTTTTGAAAAGTTCAATCTTTATGGGTCACATGTACTGTGTTAAAGCCAGTTAAAACCAGATACGATAGCTTCAACAAACTAGTTTTAACCGGTTACATGCACTATTCAAGAGAAAACCGTGTTGTAATGGCCTCGTTTTATTTTTTCCTTTTGGTAAACAAGTAAACAAGAAGAGATAATGATAGGCTTTGTTGAGCAACTGGTTCTGTAAATCTCGTTTTGAGTTTTTCTCTTTTGCCAATTTCTGAGAATGCTAGTAGTTCTGCCAAACAATCTCGTGTTTAGTACTAAACTATTGTTCAAAAATGTTTGATGAACATTTTTACATATCGCAAATATGAGGGTTGTTTTAAGTTTAAAAGAGAATTCTATTAATTAGCCATTTTTGTTGCTACTGCAATAAAAGTCAAACAATATATGTACATATATTACATATAGTACACATATTAGAGAAAATTAATGATTATTTGCGAATTTTGGTTTTTTATTTGCAATTGTACTAGCCAATTTTTTTTTATGTTTGCTAATAAAAAATTCAGACTTCAGAGCATATAACATACTGCCATTGAACCAGCGTTATGATAACTTAGCAGTATTGTTCTCAAGATCGTTTTCAAAAAATAATTATAACAAATCAAATTAGAGGTCAAAAGTCTACTGTTCTGGATAAGTAAGATTTTTTTATTTGACTGTTAAAGTATTATAAATGTTTACACAAATTTATGTATGGTTTAATCTCTTGGAGACACATTTTTTGCTGGAATAACATCCCATCCCATATTAAAACTTCCCAAGTTGATGCCTACGTGACAAAATGGGTTTTTACCAAATCAGAGTTCATATCAGTACGGAATTTTTACAGGGGAATATTACATCGTTTTACTAATTATAAATATACAATTGAAAAAATATGCAAAAATCAATAATAAAAAAAAATTGTTTCGAGATTTCTCCAAAATTGCGTAGGTACACCTTGTAATCTACTAACAATGTGCCTACACATTTCAAACATATTAGTCCTAAATTGGCCCACATTCTCGAAGTGAGCTCACTGATTAGATAAATTTAAATATATCAAAATTTTCTCTTTTTTACTAGAAACATTTTAAAGATAGAAAAAGTACGATATAAAATCTAATATACAATAATATTCAAAACTGGTGGAAATAGGGTCTATTACAGTCTACCACCAAAAATAAAATATTTTGTAGTAAAGTATTCAGAATCATTAAGTATAATACATTGTTAAGTATAATTCTTTAATTATTATTTAGTTTGTTTAAAAATGACAAACCGAAGTTTACAACAGTGTGGGATTTGCATTACTGTTAACAAAATATGATGATGTCAAACTTCTGAAGTACATAATGTACCGGGT
>JABXWE010001274.1:0-60265 GCA_014611495.1 Limonius californicus | reverse complement strand
AATATTCCCAATGCAATACTTGAGCTCATACGGCAGAAGAGGAGGGCAAGATCGAAATGGCACAGGACGCGCAATCCTGCTGATAAAACGATCTGTAATAGACTAGCCAACACCATAAAGAACAAACTAAAATTGTTAAAGCAAGAAACTTTTGAACATTACTTAACTTCACTGTCCCGTGCAGACAACAGTATCTGGAAAATTTCGAAACCTAATAAAAGACCACAGGTTGTGAATCCACCATTAAGAAACCCCAATAATGAATGTGCCAGAACAGACCATGAAAAGGCTGATCTGTTCGCCCAGCACTTTGCTGAAGTCTTCACTCCTTATTCCGATGTGCCCGATGATGAGATACAAGCCTTCCTCCAGGCGCCGCTACAAATGTCACTACCCGTCAAAAGCTTCACCTATACTGAAGTGCTTGAAGAAATTCGGCATCTAAACAATAAGAAAGCCCCTGGATATGACTTATTCACGGCTAAGGTGCTTACTGAATTGCCCAATAGCAGCATACTATTTCTACGAAATCTGTTAAATTCTATCTTACGTCTTCAAAACTGGCCATTATCGCTAAAATTTGCACAAATCATTTTAATATTAAAACCTAGCAAACCTGCTCAAGACATTGCATCTTACAGGCCAATAAGTTTATTGCCCCTATTGTCTAAACTCTTAGAAAAGCTTATAATCAAGAGATTATATGATAACGACATATTGGCAAATTGTATACCAGATCACCAGTTTGGATTCAGGAGGTACCATTTTACGGTACAACAATGCCATAGGGTTGTAAACATTATCAACGCGGCTTTTGATTCCAAATCCTATTGTCCTGCAGTATTTATAGATATCAAGCAAGCGTTTGATAAAGAATGGCATGATGGCCTCTTACACAAGATCAAGAATCTTATGCCAAGTGAGTACTATCTTCTATTTAGATCGTACTTGTCAGATCGACGCTTCCAAATTAAAATATGGCCAAAGGAATTCTGACCTCCGACCGATCAACTCTGGAGTACCTCAAGGAAGTATCCTTGGTCCGCTGCTATATATATTGTATACTGCAGATGTTCCTACAACAACAGATACATACATAGGCACCTTTGCTGATGACACAGTCCTTCTCTCTAGTCATACCGATCCTCATACCGCATCCTTAAAATTACAAAACCATTTATCTACCCTACAGACCTGGCTAAACAAATGGCGAATAAAAGTAAACGAAACAAATAGAACTCACGTTAACTTTACTCTAAATCGCACCAAATGCCCATCAGTGTACCTGAACAATATACCTATACCTCAAGCAAATGAAGCCCGCTATCTAGGTCTTCATTTGGACAGGCGACTCACATGGAAGCCTCATATACTGAAAAAAAGAAAAGAAATTAACCTGCGAATTAAGAAAATGTACTGGTCGCTATGCAGAAAGTCCTGCCTCTCCCTGGAAAACAAAATCCTGCTCTATAAAGCAATAATAAAGCCCATATGGACTTATGGCATTGAGCTTTGGGGTTGCTCCTGCAAGTCCAATGTTAACATCATCCAACGCGTGCAGTCTAAGACCCTAAGAATGCTTGTAAATGCTCCGTGGTATGTCAGCAACGTGACACTGCATACTGACCTAGATATAACAACAGTAGAAGAAGAGCGTACAAAAAGGAGTACCAAACACTTTCTGCGACTACAAGTATACCCAAAAATTCTTGCATCCAACCTACATCAGGATCCTCCACCAAGAAGATTAAAAATGAAGAAATGGCCCAGTGACCTAAAAGGAGACTAGCTCTTCTGTAATGGGATAACATCGATGGATGGATTTCCCCCTCACGCCAATAATGTCATCACATTAACTCATAGAACATTTATTGTAATTGGTTCTGATTGTTAATTTGTAAGTAAACCAATAAAAAAAGAAAATTAACTCAAAGTGACCAAAGACATAAAGTAACCAAGTTCGACTAAAATAGCGTCAATGGTAGAGAAGATAATAATTTCTTTCTAAAATGACAATTTTCGGTTTTTTCGTGGTAAATCAAGAACGAATCAAAACACCCAAGATTTCTTTTCAGATGCTCAATCGCCATAGAAAAGCGCAACTTTTCTCTCATTTAACCGACCTCGCATGTCTTGCCCTTTATGAAATCGTGAGCATCGAAACATTCGTCACCTTGTATAGTCGATTACTTATTAAAATAGATGATTCAAAACACAATTTTATTCGAACGGTCATGTTAATAAAGACTAATCCAAAGTACAATATGTTTTACAGAAAACGTAAATTTGTCCCTTTACCCCAATTAATTTATCCGTACATCAATTGATTGAGCCTAGAATAAACAAATTAGGAACCTTTCTATTTTTGGGACACATCAAATGTTATATCCGAGAGTGCTCCAACTAATAGTCGGCCAAAACTTGCGTTTTATTTTCCTATAAAGATATCAATGCAGTTTAACTCTTATTTTGATGAAAATACACTAATATCGATTTTGCAGAACAATCTTTACAGTGAAAGTTTAAATTGACAGGCGGAAAATCGCTCGAGAATATTACACCGACATTTCCCTTTCACGGATGTATGCTGGCATCGAAAAGAAAGTTAGAGATTTCCCAGTAAAGAGAAACGTATTTTTGCGATTTTCCGAGCGCAATTTGTTTAAGAAATCGTGCATGTCGCGAGTCAAATTGGGGCGGTGTATGTTTATCGAGTAGGTTCAGGATTTTGGGGATGTATAGTCCCAAGAAGAGAGTCGACAGCGGTGGTTAGATTGATTGTGCGTTGTCGTGCAGGATTAGTTCTATTATTGAGCGGTGGCGCTGCAATCGCGTTTCTCACGCAATCAAAGCCCACGCGCTCTTGTTCTTTTTTGCCACTCCGTGAAATTTATCACGATATATTGTTTTACAGTAAACGAAATGCATAACCTATTATAGATCGGCAAAAGAACGAGACCGAAAAGGCTCCGCTAACGGCCGCCGCCGGTCGAAAACAACATTACACAGCTAGACTGATCAATATGTGAACCACATGCTTAATTAAGAGTTAAATAAATGGTTTATCTCGGGAAACACTAACGTGCTCGTTAGGGTTCTAAGGACCATAAAAATCGCAAAAAGTAAATCAATTCTCTGTAAACGTTGTCGTTATTCAATTACACATAAACCCTTTCTGTACGTCTGATCCACTTAACCTGTTTCCTGGGACAGGGAATCAAAGCCGGCGGGAAAATATCGAATTATCGCTGCTTGTCTTCGTTCCCAGGAGGATATCAATAGAAAGAACAAAGTTTCGAAGAAAAATGGGCACAACCTACAAGAACAACTAAAGATAAGCGATAAATTACTTGTTTTCAAACACGTCTCCTTACACCTCCTGAATGATATTGACAGTAAAAAAAACTATGGTATTTACGCTTCGGTTTGCACAAAACAATAATATTAAATTGCAATCCGCATACGCTCTGGTAATATGAGTCTGTGAACTACAATATTGTAATTAAACGAACAGTTGCATTACATACCACGGCGTTGAGATTTCTGTGCATTATTACTTCTAGACGACTACAACTGCATGTCCTATTTGTTAAAATGTGTAACCTAATCCGAAAGGCAAGAGAATCCAAAACTCGCATACGAAAATGCATCATTCATTTAGGCGTTTCCATACTTCAAACTGTCTCTGCATTTTTAAGAAAGTTTGAATATGATGACGGCGAAGGTATTAAATATTGATAGTTGCACAAATACTCCGGAGGCTTAGTCTTAGTGAGACTTTTAATTACTGGTTATAACTTGTAATTGTTTACGCAGTGTATTACTATCTTCTTCTTGGAATGATTTATCTCTTACAAGACCATCCTCTTTCCTATGCCTGTATTGGGCGCTTAAAGTGCCACAGACATAGAGGACCTACAGCTGAAAGTGGGCGTCGAACCATAGGAAGTGTAAACACTTCTACGACAGAGAAGATTGACTAAGCAGATTACCTCGCTGGTTTGCCTTGCGAGGAAAAAAGATCCGATGTTCCGGTACTGGCAGTTGAACCCAGGACCTGCAGCGTAAAAGTCTAACACGCTAACCTCTAGCCCACGGCCGCCTCTGTATTACTATACAGGAAATTTTTCTTTTTAATATACATTGCCTATGTATATTTTTAAAACGAACGCATCAATTACGCCTATTGTGTAGGCAACCAACTATACAGATAATTAAACCATGCTGTGACCAAAACAATTAAATTAATTTAAGGTTACAAAATAAAATTGGTCTTTATTTAGTGTCTTCTTGCGTTTTTTATGCAACCAAGTACAGTAAAGACGAAAAAGTGGAAATTCTAATGTGGTATCAGAATGGTTACCGCTTAAGAACTGTGACAGGCTTATTTTCACAAAAATATCCAGAAACACCTATTCCTTGTATTCCATACAAAAAATTGTTAGAAAATTTAACTCGGAGGGATGCGTAATAAATTCCCACAAAATAAGAACTAAAAGTAATCACGTTTTAACCGAAGAAATGAAATTAAATATTTTATGCTACATTGAAGAAAACCCCACCGTATCACTACGAGAAATAGGTTCACATTTTAATGTTTTTAAAACCTCGGTATTTATAACACTAAAAGAATTTAAATATAAATCGTACACATTTTTGAATCACCAACAACTATTCGATAGAGACAAAGAAAAAAGAACAATCTTTTGTGAAACATTCTTTAATTTGCTGAATGAACATGAATACATTTTAAATAAATTAGTTTTTAGTGATGAAGTAACTTTCACAATAGATGGAGAAGTCAAGTCGCAAAATTTTCGGTATGTATTATAATTCCTCATCTATCCAGTATCCAGTATCCTGATAAACTTATTTCTTAGATATTGGTCCCACACTAACTGCCATTGACAAAACTTAACTCACAGTCAATACCCTGGGAAAGTTAACGTATGGCTAGGAATAGTTGAAAATAAGCTTATGGGTCCATATTTTATTAATGGTAATCTCAATACAGCCAAATTGTTAGAGCTTTTAAGGAACGACATCATTCCGGCAATAGAAAACTTAAACATCGATGCCCCGTGGTTTCAGATGGATGGAGCCCCTCCGCATTCCACGAATGCGAATGCTATAAGAAACTTTCTAAACGACTGGTTTCCAGGACGTTAGATACGGAGATTAGGTATCGTACCGTGGCCCCCGCGTTCTGCAGATTTGTCGCCCAATGACTTCTTTGCTTGGGGATATCTGAAATCAAAAATTTATACAATTATTCCAATACAAAGTATTGATGAATTAAAAGATCGCATACGTACCGAATGCAATAGCTTAAATCCCGACTTTCTTGCGAATGCTGTGCGTGCTTTTCCACACCGTTTAGGTTATTGTTTAGAAGTAGAAGGTGGCCATTTCGAGTACTTGTTGTAACTGTTGTTTTTATTTTCATTTCCGTTTTCTGTTATTGATATTGATATGTTTTACAATAATTATCGTCGTTGTTGCTCAACTCATTTTGACTTACTTATTTAATATAAACACTGCATCAACATACCTTCATACACAAATAATTCACAACTACAGTGATGTTTGCTTCTGTTTGCCTACACAATAGGCGTAACTGACGCGTTCTTTTTAAAAGTATACATAGGCAATGTATACCAAAAAGAAAATTTCCCTGTTTATGCATATCTAAATTCAACTTTCCCTTGACTACTGTGACTAATTGTGCACGGTTTATTTGAAAATTAGCTATCTACGAAGCTGTTACTTAGGTACTTGTAATTTACTTAGTAGGTAGTAAGCACTACCCTTATTTAATCAAAGAGATTGAATAATTTAATTACGATTATTGCTACACGTAGAACTACAATGTGCATTTTTGTAAACATATTCAGGGTTGCTCATTACTGCGTGAAGTCCAATATTAGCATTACTAAAGATATTTAGAAATTTTCTTCTTTTTAAGTGATGTAGTGCTACAAAACGCAAATTTTAAAAATATTTTTAAATATACAGGGTGACACAACGCCGTAGCAGCTTCAAAGTATTTTTTTTAAATAGAACATCCTCTACATTTTTGAATTCAGCGAAAAATTGTCTTTCCAACTATCTTCTAATTTTGGATGAATTGATTTTTTACAGTATATTGTAACATAATAAACACAAGTCAATTTTTAAGTAAGCCTACCTATACAAATACATTATTATGAGTTTCCTCCTCTTCCGTCGATAATTTTGGATGAGGCGCTGCCGAGTTTGCTTAAAAATTTGAAAATTTTAGACGGCTTTAAGGTTTAACAAATTAATTCCCTAGGTAAGTATTACCATTAATTACGAATGCATATTTTGCCGTTATGTAGCCCAGTGATGTACTAAAACGACACAACCACCAAATATTGATTTGATTTTATATGGCGCTTTTTACACCAGGGCGAATTTAACTCTTCAAAAAGTAGTTTCTCAATTTTTACATATAGAACACCCTGTATATTATTATATTTTTAAATTTGCATGCTAATTCTCCACAATTTTTATGGATATTGTCCTGTACAGAAAATTGATTAAACTTTGTATTTCTACCTAATCTAGTAGACTTTTACTTAAATTGAGTGGGGGATTGGAATGGAAAGTACAACTCTTAACTTTTTCCAAAAACTACTGATCACTAACTTTAGTACATCACTTGGTTAAAGCACTGCAAAATATGTATTCTTAATTAATCGTAGTACTTACGCACCGAATTAATTTCTTAAACTTTGTGCTGACCCAAATTTCACATTTTCTTTTTTCCTAATCCGAAATTAAAATCGAAGAGATGGTTGAAAAGACAATCTTACGCGGAATTCAAAAATAATAAAATATATAGGGTGTTCTATTTAAAAAATACCTTGAAGGAGCTACGCAGTAGTGAGTCACATTGTATATTTAAAAAAAATTTGTCATAAACCGAAGATATTTAATTTTCGTTTAAATCCTGAATCTTGTCAACTCTAAATGTAAGGGTCATCCCTTTAACACAGACGGGCTGTAATTTTTGTCTGTTTGAATTACGTAAATGTGGGTGCTTATAGATGTGTATGAAAATAATAAGAAAAATTTTTTTTTTAATTTACGCTGCTGAAGTATCGAAGCAATGTTCGGTGAAAACTTAAGATGAATATGTTTCCAAAAGATGGTGTCCCTTCTGTTATAACCGGAAGTAATATTAATTGCTGATTTCTAAATAAATGACTAAGTATATCATTTACTAAATGTGCGTAAACATAGCATTACAACTTCCATATCTTTGCCACAGAAAACTAAAATTCCGAAAATTCAGGAACGGCATATAATTAGATTTATTAACATAAACTGTTGTTCACACTACAATTAAAAAAAAAACTATTTTAAAATTTAAGGTGTATGTAAGTTAGATAACTTTAATGATTTTTGAGTAACCAAACGTTAAAATCGCAATTTTAAAAATGTTGATACGATCTCAAAGTCAAGCTTGGTACAAATTTTAAAAAACAATTTAGTTTTCTGCACCCTGTATTTCTAAAACTAATACTAAGCGCGATTACATAATTTAAATTTTGAAATCCTAAATTCAAATGATTAAACTGGCGTCGAATTCAGAATTTTCAAATCATCGTAGTACATTATATTTAAGATTAGAATCTTCACGAAAAATTATTCGACACAAACACAGGCAGACATTTTATAAAAACCTATTTTTAGGTTCGTGGAGATTCAAATGTGTATTTCCGTCAAAATCAATACCGAAACTTTCCGCGATTACAATACATTCCATGTATGTTGGTAAAAATGGATCATAATATCAGCTGTTTGATTTTGCAGCTGAAACAATTCAACGGCGGATCATTCAATAGAATTTAGTTACCCTTTGACGTTTTTAATTCAAACACTTTTGCATATTTTTGATTTCCTGATGATGCCTTTCACCTTACAAATTTACCTATCACAGAGAGTGGAGAGGTATTTTCAAAAAATAGCAACAGTTACATGAGAAACTACTTCTAATATTTCTAGCTTAACTAAGCGTCTAACTAATATTTTAAAGTAACTAGCTACCCCATAGCTAGTATTAAAATAGCTACTTTACGTACACGATTAATGACAGACTGCGCTTATTTGTAAAACACAGTTTCTAGTACTAATCGGATTAATTAATTTCTTGACTTCCACATTCCGGTTAGATATCAACAAAATCTCTTAACTACCCAATAATGCCCAAATATTCACATAATTTTAAGTAAGGCGCAATTTACTACTGCAGGAAAGTATAGCAGACTAAACGCAATAGCAAAATAAAACATTTGAGGATGCCAATACAGAATGTACAAGATTAAATTGTATTACTAAGATGGCTGGGCATTCTTTTACAATTGTTAATTCTAGTTTCGGTATATATCAGATCAACGTAATTGCGCTGTTTGCTCTGTAACATATCACGTCTTAATCACTATCGGTTGTAGCCTCACTATCACTACTTTTATTGACGTATTTTAAGTTTAGTGGATTTTGTAATATTTTTGCCATTGTGGTTTAGGTTTGTATCACTGGTATTCTGTCAAACAGCTGGTTTTGTTTATTTATCATCTCATTTTGAGGTGGCTAAAACAATATAGGACACTATTTAAAGAAACTAGAGTAGAACATAATGTTAACAATGATGATACTTCCAATGACTATGTTAAGGCCTTATCAGTGACAACAGAAAAAGTAAAGCTAGCACTCAGAAGTATGAAAAATGGTCGATCTCCAGGACCAGATGGAATAAATGTAGAATTAATAAAGAACGGAGGAGAGTACCTAATCGAAATAATTACTAATCTAATAAACGAACGCACTGACCAAAGAGGAATCCCTATTCAATGGAAAACTTCCTACTTAACATCCATATATAAAAAAGGAGACAGAAAAAACCCCGACAATTATAGAGGTCTCAGTCTTAATAGCACAATGACCAGACTATTTAGTAAAGTATTAAAGAACATTCTGCAAGAACAAGTTAAGAATAAAATAGCTGAAGATCAAAGTGGATTCACACCCGGAAGATCCCGTATGGCTATCATTTTCATAATCCAGCAGTTAACCGAAAAACGTATAGCAGTCGGACAGGAAACCCACTTAGCTTTTATTGATTTACAAAAGGCCTATTACTCCATACCTCGGCATAAACTATGGGAAGCTCTAAAAAAATTTGCTATAAATCAACAATTCACTTCACTAATATAAGAATTCTACAAAAACAAAGTGACAAATATAACAATAGAAAACAAAGTATGACAACCTATATATATACCAATAGGATTTGCGGAAGGGATGCTCCTTATCGCCATTATTATTCAATATATACCTGGATACTATCCTTAAATAATGGAAACGTAGAGTTCTAGGCATGGAGTACCTATAGGAGATGACTGCTTATTCAACTCAATTTTGCCGATAACCAAGTTGTCATCGCGCAAGACGAGTATGACTTACAGTTTATGTTAAAAAGATTCTACAAATATTATGAAGAATGGGGATAAAACATTAAAGTAGAGAAAACTTAATAACTTAGCAGTAAATATCAAGTTGCAATAAATGGCGACACTAACATCCAACAAGTACAAAAATTTAAATATTTGGATGTGATTTTCACAAAGGAAGGCCTGGGTACAAATGAAATAAATCAAAGAATAGAGGAAGGACCAAGAGTCGTAGGACGCCTGAATGCACATGGTGGAACAAGCATATATCTAGGAATATGAAGAAACAGATAGGCAAAACTATGGTGGAGTCAGTGATGACATACCGAAGTGAAACATTGCCAATTAATGCAAAAACACAAGAGAAGGCTCGCTGCAGTGGAGATGGACTACTTGAGAAGAAGTGCGAGAACATCTAGATTAGAACACGTCCCTAATGAACAGATTTGAAGAGAAATGCCTGCACACGATACTATAATTTGAAAGAATAGCACGAAAAGGACTCAAATGGTTTGGTCATCTACTGCGCATGGATGAAGACAAATGGCCTCAGAGAATATTTAAATGGAAACCACCAGGTAACAGGAAAAAAGGAAGGCTAAGGCAGTCCTGGAACGAAGGAATACGAGAATCAATGAGAACAGGAGATATGGAAGAATACGATACACAGAACCGGCAAATATGGCGCTTAGGAATGAGAAGACGGCGAGGCACACTACTTTCCACCTCAGTCATTGCAATTTTTTAATTTGGCGCCATCCGTTAACTAATACACCTTCTTCTTGTGTATACTGTGCAACCGTCATGCGCTGTATTTTCCGTTTGATTTAGCTACCCTTGCGCTGTTTCACGCAATTTATTTTCAATTTTAGAACATGTTCTAAATTACTTACCTATAAATTTAGCACTAAATTTATTTCTAAATTTTGTGTATGCAACAGTGTTAAATATTTTAAAATAAATTTGCGTGTAAATATTGTGCTAAATTTAACGTCGTGTCATACAGGCTTTAGCAAAAATAACATTACTAAGTAAAAATACATAATACTTCAACACGCAAATAACGAATGTACGTAATCGAACATTGAAAATTTATAATCCCGCAATATTATGTTATAAATAGCTTTATTGGATATAGTTTAGTATCATGAAGATTACATTTTAATAGCCTTATATCGAAGAAAAATTTTAAATGATTTATAAATATCTTACAAATTTATATGGTAATCCTTTTCGCATTAGAATAAATATATAAACAGTTAAGTTGTGGAAATATTGTTTCCTATATTCATTTTCCCAAGCTAACTGTATACAGTAAAAACAAGTATTTACATGTTAACATTACTCTGCCATTAAGTATTTTGAAATGGGTTTGAAATAATGCACCCTGGACTATACTATTACAGCATTAGTTAAGCATTGCACTTCTATTCTATTTAAAAAGTTCAAATACTATTTTTCACGACAGTTGAGGAAAATGTATCTACGTGAAAGAATCTGTTGAATAAACTAACCACTTAATATGTTACACATGAAAAAAACTGTATCCATCTTTTATTAACTATTTCGTGGGGACTTGCCTTAACATATCTTAGAAAATACTGCGAAATATAACAAAAATCTGCACAACAAGAAACTACCCCCTAAACCTGAAATTAAAGAGGAACTCAAAGGAAAAATCGTAAACGTTAACTTCAATGAATCACCGGAAATAGAGGAATACGAAATATCAAATGCATTAAGAAATCAATAAAGGAACAAGACTCTGGAGGCGGGTAATATAACTCCGGTGATGTCAAAAGAAAGAGATGATCAAGTAATACAAGTTCTGAGAACCCTTATGTATAAATGTCTCCAGAAAGGAAAAATCGTGAAACAATGGGAAGGCGCGCCAGTAGTATTGCTGTTTACAAAAAGGGGACAACTTGGCAAGTATAGGCTAATAACTCTGCTTTCGCAGCTATACTAATTACTTGCCAAAGTCATAATAAGAAGACTAATAGGTACGCTAACCGGTTATAAGCCGAAACAAGAAGCAGAATTTAAATGCAATATTAGTACCTATGAGAGAGCGTCCTCTAGCTCTCCTTCCCATGTAAGGTCGCCATGTTTGTCCATCTTTCGTCCTTGTATCTTGCCACATGACCCGCGTAGTTCCATTTCAGCTCTGCTACTGCTTCGGCAACGTCCTTTATTTTTGTTTTCTTCCGGATCCAGGTATTTGTTTTATGATCCTTTAACGATATACCCAACAATTGGCGTTCCATGGCCCTGTGTGTCACGCTTAATTTATTCATTGACTGTTTTGAAAGAGCCCACGTCTGTGCCCCATATGTTAGAACGGGCAAGACACATTGATCGAATATCCGAGGTCGGAGAGACATATGTATCTTCCTGTTTTTTAACGTCTTACTCAACTTTCCGGAAGCAGCCCATGCCAACCTTCTTCTCCTGTAGACTTCTTTAGTTTGGTTTTCTTTGCCTAGAGTTAGCGTATGTCCCAAATAAACATAACTGCTCACTTCTTCCAATTCTTGTTCTCTTACGTTTATTTTTGTTCTAAAATTCTACTACACAATACTTTTGTCTTTGTTAAATTCATGTTCAATCCGATTTCAGAGGAAGCTTTGTCCAATTTCGTTACCATAGCCTGAAGTTGTTCAGGGGTTTCTGCTATAATGACTGTGTCGTCTGCATACCTAAGATTATTTAATCTTTTCCCATTTATTAAGATCCCCCTAGCTAGTTGCTTGAAAACATCCTCTAGACAAGCCGTAAATAATTTCGGCGATAGGATATCACCCTGTCTTATACCACGTTTAATTTTAATCGGTTTCGTGTTTTTATAAAGTTCTATAGTGGATGTAGCGTTCTTATAAATGTTTTCGATCTGTACTGCGTATCGATGATCTATTCTGGCATTTCTTAATGAGTTCATGATTGTCCAATGTTCCACTGTGTCGAACGCTTTTTGATAGTCTACAAAAGCTAAATTTAGTTAAAGTTATACTTAACAGATTTTTCGATTAGTATTCTCATAGATACCAGGTGTTCGCTAGTGCTATAATCTTTTCTAAAGCCGGCTTGTTCGGTTGGCTGATAGTCATTTAACTTCTTTGTCAACCGATTTGTGATGATCCTTGTGAACAACGTATATTCGGGATAGCAGGCTCGGTCTGTAATTTTCTAAGTTAGCTTGGTCGCCCTTCTTATATAATAATATCACTACTGCATTATTCCAGTTCTCCGGGATTTCTCCCGTTTCCAAGCATTTATTGAAAAGGTCGCCCAGTTTTGTTAGTATTCCTTCTCCTCATTGTTTTACGATTTCGATGAGTATTGTATCCGCTCTCGGTGCTTTATTATTCTTCATATATTTTAAGGCATGGCTTATTTCTTCAAGTGTGATATCTGGCATTTCTTCAAAACCAACGTTGAGTACTTTATTACTATTGTTTGAATTATTATTTGGTTGTTGTATTTTGTTGTCATATAGATTAGTAGAAGTAGTAGCGGTAGACAGACGATTTAAAGAAATCGGCTGGATTTACCTGGATTAGAGACGCACAAAATAGAGAAAGATGGCATAGAACGAAGGAGGCCTATGTTCAGAAATGGACCGAAAATGGCTAATGAGATAAGATGAGATTAGTACCTATCCATCGCCTACATACGGTAAAACTTTTAATTAAAAAATCCATAGATTACAACCTTCCCTTATACATTGCATTGCTGTACTACAAGAAGGTCCTTGATAGTGGGCAGTAGAAAAGACCCTACAAAACTGCAGAATGCACTTTAGATACAGTCAACTACTGCGCAATATGTATGTAAATATTGCCAGAAGTTAGGGCGTTAGACTTCTACACTGAGGGTCCTGGGTTCAATTCCCAGTACCAGAACATCGGATTTTTAACGGTCGTTCTCCCTCTAAACGCACAACACAAGTATAGGAGAGAAAATCGCTACGTCTCGTAAGAGATAAAGCACTCGAAGAAGAAGATTGAAACACAGATCGATACCCCAGCACCTGAAGCCACAGTATACGAGATGTGCGTCTTGCCAGTACTAATTTATGGTGTCCAGAAAAGGACCTTCATTAAAACAATATTTAAAAAATGCGAAAAACGCAGAGATCAATGCTGAGACTAGCACTACAAGACCTTTAAACAAACGTTACGGGAATAATCGCCCACCTAGAATGGACATAGGCAGGACACGATAAGAGAATGATAGGCGACATGGAATAATTTTATTGGCTCATCGAGACCTAGGTATGGTATAAAAGCAATGGGACAGCCTAAATGCGATGGGTGAGAACAGTAAAGAGCAGGAAGCAATAGAAAAATTTGAAGGAGGCTAAATAAAATAAGCTAAAATTAAGTTTGCTATTGTCACGTTAATAGGCGATCTATACATTTGCACTTTTTTTTTAATTAGTAGACAACATATCCATATTTGAAATGCGGCGATAAGAATATCAAAAAATCATAAAAATTTGTGTTCAACAATTGCCAAATGTAATGCAAAAATAAGATAAAGTTGGAACAAACTTTTAGTAGGTACTGAATGTTAATCTGTTGATTGTTGCGATAAGCTCAAGTGTTAGAGTCGTTGCAAGTAGGCGATCAAGAACGTTTTCAGGAAAATTTGTGAATGGAGACATAAATATGTAATACAACCAAAAATGCTTAAAATAATACTTTCTTTTTAAATTACATAATATACATATTTGACACGCTTTTCTAATATTATTAAACGCAAATTTACATTCCATTTTATTTATTATTTACTCAGACTCGGTGTCACTAAATTCTGAGGTATCAGAAGATGAATCAGCTCCTAAATTAATTATTATAGGTTTGATTTTATATTTCAGAACATACTTTTGCACAACCTTAACGATATGTTCTACGCAATTTTTCCAATGTTTATCCATTTCACAAGCAACATCTCTGATAAGATCTAGAACATTGTCGCTTAACCTAGGAGAAGTATTTCTTTTTCTGACGTTTGTTTTCAAAGTGATCCACATCATTTTGATCGATTCAAATCAATCTACCTTTACGACATATTCAATTCACATTTTTGCAAACTACAATCCTTTAAGAACATAATGCACACAATCTCAATTTAGTTCATCGTATATTATACGTATTGCTTTTTACATTTGCTGCAGTTAGCTCTCAAGCGTTCAGGTAGACTCCCCTTAGCCTCGTGGCAAATAAGCAATCTAATATAACGGTTTGTCGATGTCAGAAGTTACATTTACGTTTTGGTTGCCAGGTCGCTTTTGATTCTCTTATTAAGTCCAATACTGGAATACAAGAAGCTTATATTACTGTGTGTGTGTGTGTGAAAGAGAAAGGTAGAGCGAGAGAGAAAGTGTTTCTTAATACCTTAAACAACATTTTCATATCAATGAAACTGAGGTAATACATCTGTAATTCACAAAAAACTCTTTCGTATAGTTTGTGAAACACCCTATATTCAATTAATGAATTGGACTGTACATAATACTTGTGTGTTATTCTATTATAGTCTGTGTCTATTCAGAGTGAGTAGATACTTGTTAAAATTTTAATGACAGAAATATCTTAAATCTCTCCTGTGCACAAATAGGCATACGTACAGCGCAAGGTAAACGAGGCGTCGAGATGTAATTTAAGTTTAAAAAACTAAATTTGTATGCGACTAGAAGGTTTTCTCAGTAAAATGTAAAATGTTGCTTGAGCAAATTATTACGCCAAACTTTAGACGCAGAATTTGATTAAACTCTCGCTTTAGACATCTTACTAGTTTTACTAACCGAATTATGCAAGCTCCCCTTATAACATACATAATAATCGGTATTGTCTGATGGGGCGCGAGACAACTATACAGGGTCGTTCAGAAAATTGGACACATACTTCATTCGGTAATTAAAGCACCACAGCAAACGGCGTAGATAACCATAATTTAAAAAAACCATAATGTTGTACGTTTTCATGTTTTTAAAGCGATTAGATTTAAACGGACATAAACCCACGTAATATGTACAGTATACAGTGTGTCCGAAAACGTACCGGCGATGTTTCGAAGATGAATACTAGAACTTATTTAGAGTCGAAAAGTCCATATAAACATATGTCCTAAACATAACAGTTAACGAGTTATTGTTTATTTCATAATTTATGCGGCTAAAGTTTCGGATTGCTGAAATACTGATCTAGTTGCCATGATCGCATCTTTTGTTTGGTGTCATTTGAACATCGATTTCAACATATTATTGTTCGTAACTTGTCAGTTTATTACTGTGATACTGAAGTAATTTGCTTCTTCCTTGTATCCTTATTCCCAACGTAATTCACAATGCCAATGTTATTTTCAAATGAAGAATATGCAGATATTCATTATGTTTACGGTCTGTATGATGGAAATGCTTTAACAGCACAACAAGCATATCGTAGAAGATATCCCAATAGAAGACTGCCTACGCGTGCATTTTTTTAAATTCACATCGTCAGCTGAGGGAATATGGCACTTTCAATGCAAGACAGGCAATGGGCCAAGGAGTTGGCCGTACACCCATAAACGATGATGAACAACTTCTTGATTTATTACAAGAAGATCCGTCTTTAAGTGTGTGAGGAATTGATTTACGTACTGGAATATGTAGAAACTAGGTTTGGAGAATAATAAGAAGTGCTCGCTTACATCCATATCATCATGAAAGAATTCAAGCTCTAAGTAATGATTTTGAAACTCGTCTAAGATTTTATAATTGGGTACAAAATAATCATATTTTATTGACCGGTGAAGCCTCTTTCACACGAGATGGTATCAATAATTATCATAATTTTCATGAATGGTGTGCAGAAAATCCTCATTTAAGAAGACGCTCGCATTTGCAACATAGATTTAGTGTTAATATGACAGCTGGTATTCTTAATGATTATCTGGTTGTACCATTTGAACTGCCACACCGTTTGAATGGTGCGAATTACGAATATGACCATTAAATATTAGACGTGCAATGTAGTATGAACACGATGGGGCGCCAGGACTTTAACGTTTGCGTGCTAGAACTTGGCTTAACGCACATTTTCCGGGAAGATGGATTGGAGTAGGAGGAGCCCTAATATAGCCACCGCGTTCGCCGGAGCTGACTCCATTAGACAGATATCTTTGGGGTCACATGAAACAAACTGTTTATGCTACTGAAGTGCACACGGTAGAAGAATTACGCCAAAGAATATAGCAGGCTGCCGATATTATTAGGAATAACCCAGCAACCATATTAAGAACGCAGGGATCTCTTCTGCGACGTGCGACTTTGTGCATCGAACACAATGGAGATAACTATTAGCATTTCTTGTAAATAAAATAATGAACATGTATTAGAAGAAAGATTTATTTCATAAATTTCGTTGAACTAAAATTTTAGCCACAAAAGTACGTTTACGACATATGTTTATATGGACTTTTCGACTCTAAATAAGTTCTGGAATTCATCTTCTAAATATTGCCGGTACTTTTTGGGATACCCTGTATAACAAACTACTTCGTTTTTGTTTTATAAACAGACGATATATGTAGAATTAAGCAGAGCATACACAGGGCGGTATAGCGAACACCGCCGATGTGATATAGCATGTGAGATTTAAATTTTCATGACCCGTGTATTGCCTTACTATATCATATATTTGATGATAAACAATATTTGTAGCTTTAATAGGGAGACTATTAAGTGTAAGACTTTTAAAATTGGTGGTTTGCGGGGAAACAGTTTACACCCGAAAGGAAAAATTTAGTCAGTACGATTTCTGGCGTTAGCTAAAATGCTTTTAAACAGTCGCAAGTAATCTACAGCCATAATAAGCAATAAATATCTTATCGATACATCGCACCTGTGTGGCAGCTTGGACCCTTTGATAAGTTGAAAAGGATATGTCGAAACAATATATTGCCTTTCGATAAGTGGATGCCCTGCCTTAGGGAGTAAAATAATCTAAATCTGCCTAAAAAGGAGACAGTGGGGAATTCCTCCAAGCTACATTCACAGAACGATTTATCGACCGCCGAATGCTAGTCTTTCGATAAATCTAATGCGAATGGTCAATTTTCATAGTCGATTTATTGCTTTACAGGGTGACATATTTAACGATTAAATTGAAAAAATGCTTGTGGTATTTATCGCTCAAAGAATTATTTTTCTGAATAGTCCAAGGCAATTTATTGTCTCCAGCGATAGATAGTCTGAGAAGTAAATTTACGTGCGAATTAGAGATACGAGGAGGGTTCAAATATGACCCGGAATTTTATTCTTAGAACCAAACGAATGGCCCTAGCCGAAATTCTTTCTTAACATTCTTGCAATGGGATATCTAGAAGGCGTGCATAATGTCACAGCCACTTCAATTGTTTTTTTTTAGTAATTGTCAACAAGACGGAGCAGGCAGTTCATGTTTCCGTTGCGCAACGCATAATAGTTAGATTTCTTGTGAATGAGGGTGCCAAACCAAGTGATATTTTGCAAAGAATTCAAGCACAATATGGGAAATCCACCTTATTGAAAATTCAGGTGTTTCAATGGTGTAAGAAGTTTAAAAAGGGTCGAAAATTTGGCGTACGCGAGACGTCCGAAAACTTCGACAACACAAGCTAACATTGACCTGACAAACGACCTTATTCTTGCCAATAGAAGAATTTCTGTCCGTGAAATGTCACAAACATTACAAATTAGTGTTGGTAGAGTCGAGGAAATCATTCATAAACATCTGCATTACCGAAAAGTTTGAGCAAGATGGGTACCCAGATTGCTGACTATGGAACAAAAACAGCGACGCGTTGAAGTCTCTACTGAGCTTCTCAGGCGATACCAAGATGAAGGCGATGCATTTTTAAATTCCTTACTCGCCTGTGACGAAACTTGAGTTCACCTTTTTACGCCAGAATCAAAAAGATCAAGTCTAGAGTGTCGCCACTCAAACTACCCAAAACCGAAAAATGCGAAGGTTGTGCCTTCAGCAGGTAAAGTAATGGCCACCGTTTTTTGGGATAGTGAGGGTGTTCTCTTGATCGATTTTTTGAGAGAACGACGTATCGTTAGGGCCCCTTATTATTCTGACTTGCTCACTCAAAAAGTTAAGCCTGCATTTCGTTCAAAAAGGAGAAACCGTTCAATCAAGAGTGTTATTCTCCTGCACGATAACGCCCGAATTGGTACTGCCCAATTGACTACAAATATCCTCGAAAAAATGCATTGGGAAATCCTTCCACATCCACCTTATAGTCTGGATTTCTCACCAAGTGATTTCCATCTCTTTGGACCGCTGAAAGAGGCATTGGGTAACTCAAAATTTCAAGACGATGATGGTGTTGTCGAGTTTGTGCATGAGTGGCTTCGCGCCCAACCAAAAACATTCTATAAAAGTGGCATTATGAAACTCCCACAACGAAGGCAAAAGTGCATAGACTTAGAAGGCGAATACGTGGAGAAATTGTGTAAAAATTATATACCTAATGCAGTTAAATAAAAAGTTACAGCCAAATTCCGGGTTATTTGAACCCTCCTTGTATAATATCAAATTTTCGAAAAAAGGTTTCGACGTCGACTACGATACGCTGCAAACTTCTATCCACACGAATCTCCGTTTCCTAATTTCCAGAACATGATCAAACTATCCTTATAACATAAATATAAACCAAACATCCTTCTCTATCCTGCAAAAAATCTCTAAGAACAATAGTTTAGGAAAATCATTAGTGAAACTAAAAAATATGTATCGAACGGATCACAATGTTGAATACAATTTACATACATCTAAATATTCTCTGATAAATAGGTAACCAACTTGAAATAGAGATTTTAAATGCGGAGACTACTTCTAAAACCATTATTTATATGAAAGTTTCACAAACAAGGATCTAATTCTAGTAGATTTAACAAGCGTAAATATACTTTGTAATGTGCATAGGAGATTTTTCTGAAGCAGTAGAAATTGTTTAATTTAACGCGAAAATTAAGTTGTGTATTTATTATGTAAACAATAATAAACACAAAGATTTGAAAACGTATGGACCAAAATTCCTTTCTTTAACTAATACAAATCCTACGCAACACTAATTTTGCTCGAAGGCAAATCTCCTTTTAAAACTAATTCGAGTAAAATCCTCATTTGCAGTTTAGCGAGATTCTGTGGGAGACAAGAAAGCAAGTTGGGTAAAAAGTTTCAAAGGCTTTAATTAACGCTATGAATAAATGCAGTTTATTAATTTAATGTAGCGGAGTTGAACTGCAATCGCATGGAATAGAGAATAACAGAATTATAATTTTGCTCCGGGCAGTAAGTTTTTATAGTTTGGTATGCACAAAAGAGCTAAATAAGAGGGCCCTATTTCTAATTTAAACATCAAATAAAGCCATAGGATTAGTGTCTAAAACACGCTCTCGCTCAGCGAGGGATGACTCACTAGCAAAACCATTTTAAAATTTACTTACACTTCAACCGAACCAAACGGGCGTAACCGAGGGTGGTAATACAAAAACGGTGGGTTACTCTCGATAAATATTGGGATACGGGTGAAATGGGGGAATAGCGTTATTGACATTAATCGGTAATGGTAAATATATGTACGTGATAAAATAAATACATTAGATTTCACTCTCTGACGTGTAAATAATTTATACGTAAAATCATCGTTCCGAAAAGGATAAAACGTATTTATGACATACAATCGGCAACAGCATGTCACATTGAGAATAAAAATAACTGCACAATGCAAGGACGTTACTTGTAAGTTCAAACATTGGTAAACAGGAAAATAGAACTGTAAAAACAGGTTACAATATATTTCCCGTTTTTTTACTGATAATTTAATGTTACATATTAAATTTGTAGAAACTACAAAACAAGAAAACCAAATAATTGATTAAATTAGGAGTCGCAACTTCCAGATATTAGCAAATAAACACTTAATTTTATTAAACTTTATCAAGAATGATTAAGCTTTTAACGAATAGAGATAAATAATCCTCCCACAAGGGAATATAACAAGATAATAGAAAATGCAGTAGGTGAACAACAAATGTAAGGTTAAACAAAAGTAGGAAGGTCTCTTTGGATTCATACTTAAGCGATAATGCATTATTACTATGAAAATGTGCTACTTCATAAAATCACAGCTCATATTTCACGATGAATTCAAAATATTAAAGCAATACAAAATCACTTGATCGATTATCTAAAAATACTTTGTTAAGAGTTGTAGCATTTCGCGTATTTCAGAAACAGCGGAAACACGGAAGGTACTGTAACGAACTAACTGTGATTCGACAAAAACAGGCCAGGACGCCTATGTTGTTAATGTACCCACATGTCTCTATATACAACGCACCATGGTCGTCACTTGATAACTAGCTGTCAAACATTGAATTTCTATTTTGCTCTACAACTACATACAAAAGATGTTTCTAGTATGTCAAAAAGGTTTACAATTACAACGGAAAACATTTATCATCGACCGTTCGTTAAAAACTTCCTAATTAGTCTGCAAAATTGCTTCGTGAGAAGGGAAGCGCTATCGGAAAGAAGTGTATAGGACGACCACTGAAAGTTCTGCGAAAACTATAGATGCTTTTAGAGAAATAATGTTTCTTATTGATTATTGATAGTCATTTTAGGAAATGGATTAAAAGTGTTAAATAATAGGATGCCAAAATATGAGCTAGCGCTATGTGTTGCAATAAATTAATTTGCGTTTTGTCAGAAACAATGTGATGTTTATGTTTGTCAAGAGCAATTATGTATATCCTTTAATAAGCTATAACATACTTTCCTGTAGATAAAGTTGAATGCCTGTGTTCTTGACTCTTTTTTGATTATCTATTACTTCCAAGTACTCAGCAGAAACAGAAGGAACGTTAGAGATAATACTACAAAAATAATATAATTTTCACTAAGAAACGTATTCGAATTACTATAAAGCAATCCATTTTCATTTTTTTAATTTAAATGTTTAAAAATTGAGTTACACGCTATTCCGTTCATATGACAAACTGCAAAAAACATTGGCTATTGTTGTTGATAATTCCCGTTTGTTTAGTGAATTACACATAATTACTAATGAGAAATGCGTACGAATGATAAATGTTATCCAAAAATCAACAAGGGTATTTACGGCTGGATTATGAACATCACCAGAAAATAGTTAGTTAATAGGTAATATATAGAATAACAATTATAATTAATAATGTATATATACAGTGCAGTCCGCGTACAAAGAAATCGGTTACTAAGTAAGTTCGCTCATAAAATACAAAATGTCGAAGGAAGTGTAGGATCAGCAGTAATAACACCAGACACAAAATATAGCTATCGACTTCCCTGAATCTGCAGCACCTGCACAGGGGAGATGTATGCAATACAGCAAAGTCTAACATATGTGACTCACCATCCTAGCCAAAAATTTGCAATTTGTACTGACTCATTAAGCACAATACAAATGATTCAACAATACCATCCCACAAATCCAATAATCCAATCGATAAAGGAGCAGCTATCCATGATAATTACATCATCCCAGGAAATTGTAATCATCTATATACCATCACATATGGGAATAACTGGCAACGAAGAAGCAGATAAAGCAGCACGAGATGCTGCCATAACAACCGATCCAATACCGATATCTGAAGTATACATTAGTTCTGATGTTAAAACTTATTTCAAACAAAGTATACGTCAAATCTGGCAAGAGGAGTGGAACCAGAGTGAAACAAAACTCAAAGAAATTACATCTTCAATAAAACATTCACTGATACTCCCTAAAGAGAGGAAAACACAGGTGATAATAACCCGGATCAGAATAGGACACACTAAATATACTCACAGTTATTTATGTAAGAGAGAAGCGCAACCTATATCCAATACATGTCGAACTACAAATACCTTCAAGCATATCATCATAGAATGCCCCAAATATACACAACAGCGTGCAAAATATAAGGTTTCTGAGAATATAAGAGAAGCACTCGGAGAAAATCCTGAAAATCTACAATAAACAATAAACTTTCTAAAATCCATAGAATTATACAACCAAATATAGAATGTAAAATAATAACTGTATAATAATTGCATAATGACTGTATAATAATTGTACAATAATTGCATCATATGCGCTAATGACCCATTAGTGGCCGATGCGAAAATTGAAAATAAAAAAAAAATACAAAATTACTTAGTCCCGACAAAGCCCGGTAAGGTCCTGTGTTCATTTACTCCGCCTATAAAGTAACTTTAGTTATATAATAGTAAAAGTAATAAAGTAATTTTTCGGATTGGGAAATTCCATATTTACAGCTGAAAACAATATTTACCTGCTAAGATCTCTCCCCAGAAAGATAGATAGGCGGGCGGGCAGATACTGAGGGGTCAAAGTTGGAATTTCCAACACTTGCGAATTAAAATTTAATTGAAGACTGTTCGCTATGGTGAATGGCCCTTCATCATCAGTCAGTTGTTGTTTAACTGGTCTGCAGTAAACATCGAAGTGTATTGAAAAGCGAGGTGAATTGTTTTTGAGACAAACTGAGTGCGAAAGGAAAAGTGTTGTGTATGGAAAGCAAGTTAGCAGTTATCAAGGCGCTGGGAGGTGGTCAGAAGAAGAGTGAAGTGGCAAAACAATACAATGTGGTATACTCAACCGTCAGTACAATGTGGTGCTCGATGCTGAATCGGAAAAAACCCGAATCTCCAAATCAAGAGCCTAAGAAAGCCAACTCACGATCTGGATCAAGCGCTCTTCAAATGGTTTATCCAGCAAAGAAGCCTCAACATTGCCGTCAGTGGTCCAATTTTAAAAATTAAGACAGATGAACTGGCTAGCATGCTGGTAATCGAAAATTATGATTGTTCCCATGGTTGGATAGAACGTTTCAAAAACTGCCGCCAGATAAATTTTAGGAAGGTTTGTGGTGAAGCAAAAGATGTCGACAGAAATGCAATAAACGATTTCATCAACTATTAATGGGCGGCTATAAGACAGCAGTTTAAAAATGTGGACATTTTCAACGGGGGCGAGACTGGTCTTTTTTTCAAGATGAGTCCGAATTCTACGCTGAAATTTAATAATGAGAAGTGCATTGGCGGCCAAATGTCCAAAGAACGCCTGACAGTTTTCGGCTGTACAAATGCCACTGGCACCAAGAAACGGGAACTCCTAGTCATCGGCCAATCCCAGAAACCTCGCTGTTTTGAAAACGTTAAGAAGCTACCAATGAAATATACTGCGAATCGAAGGTCCTGGATGGTTACAGAAATTTTCGGAAAGGAGTTGAGAAGTTGGGACGCGGACCTCGTCAAAAAGGGATGAAAAATCGTTCTTCTGTTGGACATTTACGCAGCCCACCCACACCTCCAGAGTCTCAGGTTCATCAGATTGGTCTTCCTGCCCCCCAACACCACTAGTGTTCTCCAACCAATGGACCAGGGCGTCAGGAGTCTCAAATGCTATTATAGGAAGCAACTAGTGCTAGAAACAATCAAGAAGCAGGAGAAAAATCTTTATCTCAGTAAAACCTCTGTTCTGGACGCCTGCAATACGCTGAAGAAGGCTTGGAGGGGTGTCAGCGCCCGAACCATACGGTACAGCTTTATCACTTCCAGTCTCATCCCTGACCAATTTGAGGATAAGGACAATCTGCCTATCGAACAATGGCTGACTTCGTACGTTCTGCCAACAGATTCTGGCTTGAATGATTTCCTCAGCTATGAAGAGCTTCCATTCACGACTGCTCAATTGACCGACCAAAACATAGTAGCAGAGGTTATCTCAGAAGACGTGGATGACACGAACAACGAAGGGGAAGGCGATGAAGCTGAGTCAAGCGAACCTCCAGCTCCACCGACATTTGCTCAGGCACGACACTATTTGAGGCAACTAACCTATTTTTACGAAACTACTGGAGATGAAGACGTACTGACTCATCTAGAAATAATCGATGCTAACATGGACAAAAAACTTATGAACATTTGAAACAGAGGAAGTTTCAAATTTTTTAAAGTGTAGAAAATAAAAATGTATACATAATTTTTGTTATATGTATGTGTATAAAACTAAAATATAGAGCGTATTTTTCCCATTTTTTGTTTTTTCAACATTCCTTACCTGCCAAGCTTTTTTAAAATCAAGTATGGTTATTAAGTAAGTTCGGTTATAAAGTAATTTTTTGCGAGGTTCCTTGAGTTACTTTGTAAGCGGACTACACTTTTTATATATATACATACATATATAATAAAATAGTTAATAGTAATTAAAAGTACTGATTTTATTAATTCAATTAAGGTCAATAATTCTGCTGTATAGGGACAGATACATTTGTACATTTTACGGAATTGCAAGCAAAGTTTTCTTCGCTTCTTCTTGTTTTGTTTTGTGTTAGTCTGTTCTTCCGATGAACCTCTCTAGATTGTTAACCTTCTTCGAATTGGATTTACAACCAGATGGTCGGTTATTCATCACAATTGTTGATAGTCTGCCAGTTTCCATTCTCTTCATGTGCTCTTTCCGCTCCCTGCAACGCTGCTTGATCCATTTTGCTACACCTTCAACTTCACATGTGTCTCTTACTATGTTCTGCTCGCGCTTCAACAGCGTAGCGATTTGTTTATTCTGACTTTACTGTCTATTATCATATGCTTGTTTCGCCAAATTTCATCTTTCAAACCGCCAGAGATAGAAGCGGCTTTAATGATTTGTTGAAAATTTCTTATCGTTAATTGCCATAGCTGGATGTATCTATTCCTAAGTATATAAATTTCATCAACGGTGTTGTTCTTAACAACTATTTTACATCTCAAAGGTTCTTTAGAGATAGTTAAAAATTATGCATAAGCATAGTGTTGTTAACATTTTTAATGTTTTAGCTGTTTTCTGAAATTTGTATGGTATATCATGCGCTAGAGATCGTCTTACTGATATGAGTATGGCATCAGCATAGCATATCACTTTTATTTCAGGAGTGTCTAACTTGTATCCTCGTTGGACTGTTTTTAGTTATCTGAACAACATTGATTTTTCAAATTGTGCCATTTTCCTATATAGGTAAATATCTGTAACATCGATTTTGGTTTGTTGGAAATTGTCACTTTTACTATTATTAGAATAAAAACTACAATTCATTACTGGTAGAAAATGCATCACAATTAATTTTGTTTGACCCCTTTCTAGAAATTTGTATTATGGAACAAATCACTTTGTATGGGAGAATACACCCACGCGTTAGTAGGTAGACAGAACTTTGTGTTCCTAATAGTAGAAAACAAAAACATTAGAATAATGTATATTCGTACACTCATGACTAAATCAATGTATTGCTACAGGAAAGGAGGAAACTAAAAATAGGTTATAGATATCATTCGCTATAGTTCTAACTGCACGTGTCTTTTTAGTCTGTACTACACATAATCCTATACAAAAAGTGATATCATAAACTAACGAAAAAAAATTAATAACAATCAGCTTAACTTTCCAATTCTAAACATATATTAAGAAAATGGAATATACAAAATATTTGGTCTTAATTAATTCAAAGGATTACGAAATAAACGACACATTAAAATGATCGGTATTTATTCTGTATTATGTAGGTTTAGTTTTTTAGTCTTTCAATGAAAGATCAGTTGCAACAGCTTCTACTACTAACTATTCTAATAATTAAAGGTAGAACATTAGACTCTCCAACAAAACGACATCAAAACTGCAAAATGCCCCCATTTCTGCATTTCCCATTATGCTCATTATCTTCACTGCAGCCCATTACCGCGCTAAGGTTTTTTGTGGAACTACTAAAAACGGCAACCAGCATTAAGAGAGACGACCCTGGGCACTCTAATCATACTCTCAATTGGTAATCGCACCCCTGTCATGATTATATTGTTTCGCCGATAACAAAGCTCATAAATCTATAAATGTAACGATCTGTTCCGGCTTATAATGTCCCGCTTCCTACAGATTGAATATTTCGCTTACCTCCCCTAGCGTTACGCAGCAATGGAGGGAATAGCCGGTTAGATTCGAAAGATTCCTCGTAATTCCCAATGCACCGCTTGCAACTAAAGTAGGAAAACCTTAAGGGTAACGAAACAGGACAGGAAGAAATCAGAAAAATTTATAAGTGTCTCCGGGAAGGCGCGAAGAATATATGCAAGTCGTGACGTCAGCCCGGTCCATTTATCATATCGCCGGTATCCCGGCGTCTCTTGAGGAACGACCACTCATACTTAAATGTCATCTTGGGATGGAAAAATGTTTGGTTTCCATTTTGTTTAAAGTGCCACTCTTGGACGCGTCCCCGAACTCAAGCTGTTTGCTTTTGCTCTAAGACTCCTTTATATCCCGTTCTGTTTATGCTTAAATATTTGAGAAATATTCATAAAATAACATTATTTTAGATTAAGGGACACGAGAAAGCCCGTGCTGTCCCTTGTAAGCAGGCGGACGCTCTC
Source organism: Limonius californicus (assembly GCA_014611495.1). NCBI lineage: Eukaryota > Metazoa > Arthropoda > Insecta > Coleoptera > Elateridae > Limonius > Limonius californicus. The sequence continues at coordinate 33,300 of JABXWE010001274.1, read as the reverse complement.
GACCTGTGTCTACAAGACTCTCAAACATTAAAATTTTATGAAAATAATATCTCTCGAAACTAGCTCAAGGCGCTAAAATCAATTCTGATAAAAGTGTATGTCTTATCTACTGCTTTCTTCCAACACTTTAATGTTGAATTATGTAGGAGAAGTATGCAATTTTTTAAAATATAAATGTAGCATAAGTTATTAGTTCTTTTTTGGAGGCTGTCTTCCAAATACTGACCATGTAAACTCTATATAACATTAAAGCTTAACTTTAGATCATCCATTTCTAACAAGTATTATTCCTTGTGATGTACCTTAGAGTATAAAATCATTTAAACTGATAACGAAATGAAATTGGTTCTAAATCGTTATTCACCGCCATTTATTCGCCACTGGTTGATCGATTGTGCATTACACGGTTTGCTGACTTGCTCGTAGTGTCAAGTACGGGGTGTGACCAATTGAAACCCAGCTTTGCTTTATAAAAAATTTATTCAACAATTTATTTAGAAATAATTACAGTCACAGTTAAGGCACCTATCCCATTGTTTTACTAACCGATGTATACCCTGCCCATAGAATTCTTGTGGCTGCTGATTGAAGAAGTTTTCCACAGCTATCGGTACTTCTGCGTCAGACTCAAAATGCCGATCTTTTAACGTCTTTTTCAACGGTCCAAAACTATGGAAATCGCAAGGATATAAGTTTTCCTGGACGTTTCCGTCTTATTGCTTGATGAAGCTTGTTCAAAGTTTCATTCTACAGATTTGCATTGACATTTACTCCAGGTTGTGCTTTACACTTCTTCGCTGGTATCTACGATAACTTACCGGATAGCTAAGAGTAATGGCGCCAAGTTTCGTTTCCAGCAACTATTGACAGAAGAAATTTATCACCATTTTGCCTGCACATAAGCCCATTTGCAGGCATTTTTGTTATATAAGAGATGAGGAATCCATTGCGAACAAACTTTGCTGTAACCCAGATTACGAACAATACTACGGACAGATCCTACACTCGCACCAACAATTTCTGAAATTTCTCTAATTGAAATTCGACGATTTTATCTAATAAAGCCTTCCACACATGCCATATTGCTCTCTGTTAATGCAGTACACCGTGCACCTGGTCGTGGCTGGAACATCCATAGTCCCCTCTTTTACATTTTTAAATTTTCGGCAGCATTCCTTCATAGTTGGGTACGCAATACATGCATTTCCATATACTGCTTGTATTCGCGTATGGATCTGCAAAAGCTGCACACCCTCAGCGCACGCTGATCAAACTTGGACGGATTTTCAACAACAAACGATTTTCAAAACCGAAATTTTAAAAGTCAGAATCAAATTCAAACGTCAATTGAATTATTGCATTAGTTTTCAAGGCTGAGTTGATCAAAGATGGGTTTCAGTTGAACAAGCCTCTTTTAGCTTAATACCAAATGTTATGACAAAACACTTTCACAAGGAGAGACACAAACATCAGATATGCGTGGACCTCAACGACATAAGCATAGAAGCACGACTAAAATAAAGGTAAAACCAGAAAAGTTTGTGGACTAGACGGAATCAATATAGAATTAAAATACGCGGAATATTTACTTTACTGAATATTGTTACATCTATATAATATGTGCTAGAAAGAATTGAAGATACCAGATAAGTATAAAATACAAAACGTTATATAACATTCGACTTTATGTTGCCATAAATCTTCATTTAGATTTTGTCTTTCCATTGCTTTCTTTATTCCGTTTGTCCAAGATGTTCTTGGCCTACCTCTTTTTTTTCTGTTTGGTGTCCAATTCCAAACTGTCATTGGTAACCTATCTTCTTTCATTCTTCGCATATGTGTATACCAACACAATTATTTCTTCTCTATTGTGTCCGAGAATGTTATTTCGACATTCATTCTTTGTTTAATTACATAATTTCTCACTCGGTCCATTATTGTTATACCACAGCACATTCTCCAATAACTGTTTTCAACTGCATTTATTCTTTGTTTAAAAACTTGATTGATAATCCATATTTCTGAGCCGTAGGTACTGATCTATATCAGCGATTTAAACATATGAGTTTTGGTTTCTTTAGTGAGCTACTTACTCCATAACAAATAATTTAGTTTGCTTGTTATAGCTCGTCCTTTTTCTAGTTTGTCCAATATGTCTTTGTGGTCCTTCCAGTTTGGTGTTAGTTTTACACCTAAATATTTGTATTCTTGAACATCTTTTATTATTCAAGTATCTGTCTGCATCTGTTGACTGTCTTCCCCAATTGCCATGTACTGTGTTTTCTCTACATTAATTTCCAGGCCTTAAAAAGGAAAATCTTAATGAATGTGGAAATTATAGAGGAATCAGTCTGTTGAACAATGTATATACTGTATAAAATAACACCCGCTAAAATAATTTTGTGAGGTGGAAGGTGAAGAACAAACTTTAGAAGAAGAATATATGGGCTTTAGAAAAGGTAAATTCAACATACGAGGTCGGACAATATGAAACGGGATTGGCACTACTGCGGACGCTCTAAGAAACTGACTGTTTCCAAATCGTATCCAAATTGTAGCTGGAACTTTCGTCTACACATAGTTAAAACGGCATCCTGTCAGAACTTGCGTGGCAGGCTGTGCATGCGATTGAACAAGTTAGTGCAGCTATCACATGTGACACAAGTCAAACATGGAGCAGAGAGCGAACATTAAGTTTTGTTTCAAATTGGGGAAAACGGCCAAGGAGGCATTCCAGATGTTGAAAACTGTGTACGGCAATGAGGCCATGTCCCGTACTTGCGGATTTGAGTGGTTTGCCAGATTTCTTGAAGATCGGCAGGACCTTTATGATGATCAGAAGCCGGGTCGTCCGATCACAATGAGAAAACGTTCGAAAAAGTCCGACAACTTGTAGCGGCTGATCGACGACTGACACTGAGAATGATTGAGCAGGAGCTGAGTATTGGCCGTGAAACTATTACAACCATTTTGGAAGAATTTGAAGAAAAGGAAAATCTGTGCTAAATTTGTCCCGCACAATTTGACCGCTGAGCAAAAAGCGCATCGAGTGGACACCTCCCGCGACTTCATTACAACAGCCAACAGTGACCCAAATTTTCTGGATTCAATTGTTACTGGTGACGAGTCGTGGTGCTTCCAGTAGGATCCAGAAAGCAAGAGACAAAGCATGGAATGGCGATCAAAGACGTCTCCCAGGCCAAAGAAATTCCGTCTCCAAAAATCAAAAGTGAAGACCATGCTGATCACTTTCTACGACAGTCAAGGCATCATTCACAAAGAATTTGTGCCACCGGGGGTCACCGTCACTAGCCTTTGGCAGCCTCCGGCAAGTGGCACCTTTTACACGTCAAGGACCCTGTGCATTCTGTCTTGATTGTGAAGACGTTTTTGGCGACAAGAAATGTCCCAGTCTTAGAACATCCTCCCTATTCGCCGGACCTGTCTCCAACGGACATGCTGTTTCCTCAGCTGAAATTGACCCTCAAGGAAAGGCGCTTTGACGACGTGGAAGACATTCAACGGAATATTACCGTCGAACTAAACGCACTTCCTCGCCACAAGTTTAAGCAGGTTTTCCGCGACTTGTGTCGTGGATGTCAACGGAGCGTAGAAGTCGAGGAAGATTACTTGGAAGGACGCTAGAGGTATTTTCACCTATGGCTACCTCACATACTTTGTATCCGATCAATCTCGCTATATATTTGTCCGACCTCGTAGATGCAGTTTTTGTTCTTAAACAAATAATAGAACAAAATACAATAGTTTAATCAAGAGACGCAATTTGCCTACATTGACTTTAAGAAGGCTTTCGGCAACGCTAGTTGGGAAGTTCTGTGGGATATTATATAAAAAATAAACTACAACAAACAGCTTATAAAAACAGTTAGAAGCATATACAACAATGTTCTAGATCTAGGAGAAAAAATATCTAAAGAAATATTAAGAAATAAAAGAGTTACACAGAGTTGCTCTATATCGCCATGCTCTTTAACATCTATATTATCAACATCCTTGAAGAATGGAACAAAGCACTTGACTCAGGAATACAGTTAAATCAACAAACTAAATTAAATGCAATCCTATATGCAGATGACACAATACTCATCTAAGAAACCAAAGATTATCTAGAAGAAGCTATCCATACACTAAGCAAACTAGCCGAAGTGTGGAAATATCTGACAATAAAACTAAAACAATGCCTTTTAAAGTAAAATAGCAGGTTAGAACAAAAATAGTATTAAAGGACCACAATATAGAACAAATTATGCACTTCAGGTATCTAGACTACGATATATCAGTAGACCAAGATATTAAAGATAAACTAGCAAATTTTCAACATATAGTTATGTGAAAGAATACAAAAACATTTAAAAACTGAAGCATGACATATGGGAGTGAAACTTGAGTATTGTGCTCAAAAGCCAGAAGTAAAATTCAAGGACATGAAATGAGATTTCTTAGAACTGCAAAAGAATGCAACAGAACTAACGGGTTAAGAAACGACGATATAAGACAAAAATTGAATGTGTATAAACTGCCGAACAGAATAACAGATAACGAAGGAGTGAACATCTACAAAGAATGACAGAAGAAAAAATACCAAAAATGCGTAGACGATAAATGCCCCGTGGAAAAGAGATATCGGACCTCCAAGAAAAGGATGGGTATCGGAGCAAATTATACGACCTACACTATGAAGGAAAAAAGAAAATGAACAGGAAGAAGAACAATAAGAATAAGAAGAAGAAGATGATGATTATGAAAAAGTATAAGATTTTCTATCTTATAAGTAAATAGGAACATCTGTTTTGTAAGAGTTAAGAATTCAAAAAAGATTGTTTATTAAAGCTAGTAAGTATATTGATATTCGCGAAAGCGGTGCTCCGATTTTCAGGGGTTAGACGTTTGTTGAAACCTTATCCAGACAGCAAGCCCTATAAAAAAGTTCAGGATCGAAGGCGGAAGCTAAATCTCTTGTAATATCATTTTCTGAAAGTATATTATAATTTGAAACGGAAACGCTACAGAGACCCCTACAACAAAAGGACTGGTTGTTTATGCCAAACTATGTACGTTCGTAATTAAGGCCTATACAGGGTGTTTCAGTTTTCATCTTGAATACTTTGGGAAAAAGCTCTCCTAATCATTCTGATTCAGAAACATATGACATATATGGCTCTCATTGGCTTCCCAAGAAAACTGCTGGCATTAAAGTTTACAAAAACAAATTATTTTATATATATCTTCTAGGAAAATGGAGAAAATCAAACGCATTTTTATACGCGTACCTTCCTTGTGTAGGGTTATTTTCTGAAGTTATGTGCTTCCAAATGCGTCACACCAGTGTTGTGCAATGGGGTACAACGGATTCATTTCGGGTAACAAATTACGCTGCCGGATTTTTTAATTTTTTTTCTTCTTTTCAAAATCATTTCACGCTTTTACAAATCTTTTCTAAGGTAATGAAAACCTGGAAGATGCTAATCTTCGAAAAATGTCGACAATTATAGATCCTATAACCTATTTTATATAGTTATAAGAATAAACTGCTTCTCGGACATCTACCCCGCGAGCAACCCGCAAGCTAGTAACAACTAGCTAGCTAACGGCGGCGAGTAAATCGATGCAAGCAAATGAACAAGAGCAAGTGGGTGGACAGCATGAAATTCAATAACAGATAGTTGAGCAAATCCCGAACGCTGGTAAATATTACATGTGGACATATAAAATGTGAAGACATACTACCCACTTTAGTAATATACGGAATTGTATTATACTGACATACATTTGATAAGACGATAAACGGTCTTCCAGCCTTACATACTAGCAAAAGAATAGAAATTAACGTTCTAGTTCGAACTATTACTAGGATTGTAGGTTGTCGCCAATAAATGTAACTTTAAATTGCAATTTATAAGCCCTTTATTGATAACAAACACACATGAGGTAGTTGTTATTGCATATTCGTGTATAATGTTTTTGTCTTTGCTTTATTAATTATTAATATCACTACTACTAATATTATTGACTACATGCAGCGATAAGTTGGGAACTAATTTACTAAAACTTTAAGGAATGACACAGCGAACTCACATCTCTTCGCATGTTCGTCATTATATTTCTTCGTCTTCCGGTATTATACCTTATTCAAGCATTAGCAACACCAATATTTATTTATGATTCATTTAAACTTGTAGCGATCTTGAACTGATTCTAATAATTCTTCTGGCGATATACCCGCACACTGTCCAAGATTTTATTACCATGGCAGGATTTAACGGCCTACTCCTGTCTCACCTTCAATTTTTCCACTTAAGATTAAACGAAAAGCAGGTTGCAGTTTGGATCTTTAAGTATGATCTAGGTATTCCAATTTTTCATGTTTCATTAGTTAGTTATTTGTTTTCTTGTATCCCACACTTTTTAGTAGCTCATAATGTCTTATACTTCTTGTCCATAGTGTTCTAAAGACCCTTCTGTATAGCCACATCTCAAAGGCTTCGATACGTTTAATCGTGTTTTGTGTCAAACTTCAAGTTTCCCCGCCATACCGTATATACTAACCGTATATAACATTTTATACATCTCTCTCGTATTTTAAAGTCAAGACGACCATTAGTGGTTAGTAGTAGTGATTTCAATTTCAATCGTATATAAAGTGCTGTACTTTTTCTATGTCTTGTTCTTTAAGGGTTAGTCTTATCGAACCTACATTTTCCTTGCTTACTACCATCAATTTTATATTTTTGGTGTTTATTATCAGCCTCACCTGATACTTTCATCATGGACGTATAGAAAATGATTACAAGCAGGCAATTTACGGTCTACGACTTACAATCATCCTAGGAATATACTTTACTATACTTCAATGCTATATTATCGAGGAAATGTTGCAGTTCTTCTGTTGGTTCAGCGATTATTGCGGTGTCATTAGGTTATTTGATATTATTAACGCACTCTACAGCAATTGTAATAGTTTGCTCTTCTTCTAGAACTATTGTATATATGTTTTCTGTACAGATATTGAATAGAATGGGAGAGAAGACACAATGTTGTCTAAAACTTCTTTCGATGAGAATCTCTCCCGATTGTTCATCGTTGACGGTAACTGTTGCTGATTGGTTCCAATATAAACTGATTATTAGTCTCACATCCTATCGTCACCCACTTTCGTCAAAGTCCTCTTTCCCCTAACCACCCACCGACTATGAATTTCTAATGGAACCCGCCAATCCCGAAAATATCAAATTTAATACACAATTTCCAAAGTTCCAGGTCTAGACCCTTCTATTAAAAAAACTTCCTGACTTAGCCATAGAAGCCGCAACCACCATCTATAATTCCTGCCTCCGGATATACTACTTTCTCACAGGCTGCAAAGAAGCCCCATCCATTATGATAGCCAAGCCCGGAAAAAAACCCCACAATACCCGATCATATCTCCCTATATCTCTGTTAAACATACTAACATTGGAAACATTTAGGAAAAAAACATCGCCTTCCGTCTTCGAGGTTTTCTAGAAATCAGCAACCTCTTCTCCTAAGAACAATTTCGCTTTCATACCCATCACTCTACAATAAATTCCATCAATTTTATACCGAGGCCAGCAGAAGTGCCAACCTGAACAAATCTGTCTGTCTTCTTCTATAGTGTTTCGCATGACGGTCTCATTCAAAACTATTTTCACTCAACTTAAATACTATACCAAATTAATAAACTCTTTTCTTTCTAACCGCTTTTCCAGAGTTACAATCCACAATTAATTCTCCCACCCCATCCTCTTCTCTCCGGAATCCCGTAGGTATCCATCTCCTCTCCCTTATTGGATACTTCCACGACTTCCTGTAACAAATCCGACCCCAGCCAAAACTATTCGACACCACCAGCTGGACCACCCAGAAAACATCCCTTTCTGCATTCCATGAAATAGCTCCCAACAGCATCCGCCGGTGGACCAGCTGTTGAAAAATAAAGTTCAACGGCGAAGAATCACAGCCCTCCTAATTCGCCACGCAAACTCCACCAAAACCTCAGATCAGATCCCTCGAATACCGACATTTCTATTCATAATCACCGAATCCCTCTCTCCAACCAAGCCCGAAACCGGCGTATCACCTTCCAACATATAGTGCCCTCAACCTCTATATCCACTTTCATACGCCCAATCATCCCCTCTGTACGCCACTATCAAACCACATCTTCTCCACCAAATCGCAGCATGCAGAAGGCAAATCCAGCGTCGCATTTTCCGGCTACACCAAGAACATCCCAGTAACCAAATCCACATCGACACACAAACCACTATATTCAACGACCGTCTTCTGGAACTCCAACAGAAATACATATCTCGAACTCTCCTCCACGGCATTCATATTTCCATAGAAACCCTCCAAACCTCCCATAAATCCCTAAACCGTATTTACGTCCTTGTATATAGCTTTCCGAACAAAACCCCTTAGGAATCTGCACCCTCCCCCACTGGCCTTCTTTCCTCTTTATATCCGAACCTCCCAGAAAACCTCATTGTGGTAGTAGAAGATACTCCATTAGCAATGAGGTAAACACACACTACAGTGATACCTTTTTCTAATTTCAGGCAACCAAACACCAGAACCAACCAACACGGAACCCAAAAATCAGCGCCCATACAATCAACAGTAAACCACTAGGACGTCTGCGACCCAGAGAAAGAAAAGAAGTTCCACGACTGAAGAGGCCAGAAGTCTACAACAGTCCGTCCATCAATAATATAACTAGATTTAATAAATGAAATGTAAAATCTTAAGTTCACTGAATAAACGTATTTGAATCTGAATCCGAATCTCACATCCTTATCATCTACGACAATTTCTTCAAAGTTTGTAATGTTCAATGGAATGCTTTTTGGTGGTCGATGAAACAGATTTGAATATATAGGCTTCTTTGTAGGAGAGTTTACAAACAGATGAATGCTTCTCTTGTTCCCATTCCTTTTCAAAATCAAAATTGTTCTTCACGGATTGCTTCTTCACAGATGTTTTCAGGTACAACTTTTTAGCATAAGCAATACTATTTTCCCGGTGTGACTCACAAGACTGATTAATTTTCATTTGATACATGATTTGATGTTGTCATATTAGTATGGTATACTATTTTTATATAATGTTTTTTATTTGACATACACCCGTCTTTTGTCGCGATTTTGCTATTTATAATAGATGGTAATAATTTTTCGATCTGCTATAAACTGCGTAGCAATTCCTAATTGATTTTACTCACTTTTCTTATACACGCTGTGTGTGATTTGAGTAGAGATCTGTATATAAGCGGATCAAATTTAATACCGGGCGACGTGAATCAATAAAATTGAATGCTAAAATAGAAAAAAGAGCACAAAAGGCTTACTGAACTATGACAAGAACTTCTGTTTATTTTTTTGTTATTAATACTTATTTGTCTAAGCAACCAAAGTAAAAAATGTTAGTCATAGATATGCAGTGAGATCCGCGTAATTTTTTATATGTTTACATACACTTTTTTTAATGGCAGCATTGAATATTTGTTTTAGGATATTTACAGTTTGTATAGAAAAATTATCAGTGAAATGGTATCAATGTGATGCCAATTAGACGAGACATCCACGAAACGATTTAAAAGACTAGTTTTTGTTTGACCATATCAATTTCAGTTTATTCATTAATCAAAGTGCAATTATGACAAACGTCTAAAATCTAAAGTTGTGGATACGAACTTGGTAATTATTTCTTGGGTTACTTCTTTAAGATACATATTTATATTTGCAAAACAATAACACAAATTCTACATTATTATTATTATTTATACATATTTTGACTTGAAAAATGTCATTTCCAAAAAGAATTATTAACATTGTAAACATTTGTAGTTAGAAAAACAGTACACTGGATCTTGATTTCAAACTTGACTATGTTCTTCTACTCCAAAACTTCCAATAGCGGGGAACTTATGAGCTCAATTTGCTCATTGCTCAAGTGTGTATGTGAATTTGAAAGGCCTCAAGTATATCCAATTTATGTTAATCATCACAGAAATAATGTAGAAATGATATTATATTATATGATATCAATGATGGTTGTGTTCTATTAAATGTTCAGCATTGTTAGATTTTTCGGGTGTTTGTATTTGTACCAGCGTATGTGTTCTTTGTATCTGGTGCAAAATTTCTAATTATTTGGCCTGTGTATTCAGAATTACACTGTGGACAGCTTAATTTGTAAATACTTGATTTTTACCAATCACTAATTCTCTTTTGCGTTGCATAAGGTGTTGAAAGTGTTTTTTGTTGTTTTATAAATTACTTTAAATGTACTTGTGTTGATTATAATTTTAGCAATTTTCTCTGATATAATCGAAATAAAAAATTGAAATATATTTAATATTATCAGAGTGGTATTCTGGATATATTTATTGAATTGCTAATGCATAATGCTGTTCTGTGGCCATTACTGTGTGCAGCTTGTTTAATAATCGGAACTTCTTTCTTGTAAACATTTTTATTTAGAGGAGCTGTTAGAGCTCTATATATCAAGGACCCATAGGCTGCTAATTTATATGTTGCGTGGTAGCATGAGTCCTGACTATAGTATAGAGTATTCGAGCCTATTTTTAGAAATAATTTTTATTTTTAAATCCAAGTAATTAATGCATGTGTTTTGCTCCATTTCCAATGTTAAGTTTATGTTTGAGTGTGGAATATTAATAAACGTCAAGAAACCGCCAATTCGCTCAAATTAACTATTAAAACATGCTAAAATATCATCAACATAACGGAACCAAAATATAATTTCTGAAGATTGACTTGATTCATAAATTCGATTTTACACTATCAACGGAGACAATAAATCGCCGTCAACCACTCAAGATAAATATATAATTTTTCCCACGCATAAAACAACTGTTCTTGATCATTCGATATATCGAATATAAAGCAAAAACATCGATAATGTTAAATGACCACGCATATTGGATTTATCGGAAGACCAACACGCGACATTCAGTAAATCACCCCGTGAATGTACTACGCTAACTGTAAATTGACAAACGGTTAGGTAAGTTAGGATTACGTAAAGAAGGCATGCAACTTGGGTTGCCTACATCTGTGAACAATAGCTAAGAAATACTCCAAAAAATATAATCCACGTATTGATATATATGTAAATAGTTGTGCAGCACTGTATATCTATCTATTACCTATTTACAGAAAGTAATTTTCACAAACCTTTTCAATAAATACATATTGTACTTCTATTCGAGCGTACAGTCAGGTTATCTCTAATTCCTCAACACAATGTATTTTCAGCAGGAACTACTACTCACAAATTACTTTACTCTACAAGACCATAGTTAATTCGTTATTCATAGCACTTAAACTTTATACCACCCGGCAATGGGAAAGTAATGACCAATAAATTATGTCGGTTGTATAAATGTTAACTGGGTTACCGATTTCCTAATTTTTAAATATAATGTACTGAGACTACTCACCACCTTTAAAAGAAAACATCTATACTGCAACATTGCAATACGTCCCATTAAGCAATTTCCAGATATTTAAGAATGAGGGTATAGTTAATAATCTGAACAATGGGAAAGATAGAGATTAACTTAACTGAGCAGAATTGTTCCGCATGTCAAAGACTACTAGGATCCCCATTACAATACAAGAAATTCTTCTGAATTTTTTTTTGTGGATTATGTTCCTATTGTCAGGTACTTCAGTAAGGAGTTTCAACATTATTAAGGCACTTATTTAAGTATCTTTCGAATCGATTAGACTTTTCATTGTTCGTTTCCTTTACAAGACATTAACATCAACTTTTTTTTTAGTAGGTGTACAAAACGACCATGTCATCATTTTTTAAATTACTATCGTTTAGAGATGGTTGTAGGTAAAATTTGATTCAAGTTAAAAATCTTGCGAGACCTACAATACTTAGAAAAAGTATAAATAAATGTGTTTCGTCAATAAATTGTGTATTACTTTACTAGACTTAACAGAAAGAGAACAGCCCTCGTATTTTACTATTTTTCTGACCCTTCAAATTACTGCTCCTGAATACATATCCCGCTTCAATTCTCTCATTATCGATCCGCATTATTTCTGCCTATCCCTTCGTTGTTTCTTTTCATTACCTTTGTTAATGTGTGTTTGAAAGGGCAGTTTTTCTAACTCTTCTTCCTTCCAAATTTTCAAAACGTTCTATAATTCTTTAGTATGGTGGTAGTTCAGTTGGTAGAACGCTGGCTTGCAGGGCAAATCGTCAATTATAGTTTGGGATAGATTTCCTAACATTACCTAGCAATTTTAAAAATCTTGCGCTGCATCCCCCAACACATGATTACCCAATCGAGCTTGCAAACGTGCTAACAACCTCCTCTCAAACTTCTATCGTTTGGATTCGACGATAAACTGTAGGTCCCCCGCATTTCTTCTTTATCTAAGCATCTGACAGAGAAGAGGCTCTTGCCCAACAGTAGGATGAAACTACTGTCGATTGATTGATTGTTAGGAGTGTCATATCATACGCATATATCAGTTGTTGTAGATACAGTGGTAACAGTATTCTGTTTCCTATTATAATTTTCTTTACTCTTTTAATACATTACCTTACTATATTATTCGTTATTAATAGAAATAACAGCAGGCCGTAACAATCCCCTTGTTTATCCCTCTATTTATTTTATAGTTCTACGAGATTTCTCCCTATATTTTAACATGCCCTTCCACCTTATGATCGAAACTATTAATTGCTCTATTAACTGCTCATATTTATATTTTTTGGATAGGTTGTTAAACGCCGCGTTAATATCGACAAAATCTAGTCTTTCCTAGTTCTTTATCTTCCTGTAAATTCTTTTTTATTGTATATCTTTGGTCCGGTGTTTGTCGCCCGGGTTGGAGTAATGTTAAAACAACGTTGAGTTTTCATTGATTGTAATGAAAATAAAGCAAAATTTCTGGGATCTAAAACGTGGATTCCAAGAGTCCTTGAAGTTCTGAAGAATGCTTCCCCTTTAAGCGAATTTCTATCTCCTAGCATATACAAGATCCCCATTCATGAAAGTGTTTATCTTGGACAGACTGTATATATAGAACAATTGAGAGAATAGGAAATATATGGGGATTATAGGACTATTCGTGTATAACGTTTTCCCTTTGGTTAAACTAATAGCCGCGTCTGAGTTTCAGTCATTCGCAGAAAAAAAGAGGGGAAAATTGCAGTCTGGTCGGTCGACTGCACGAGCCATGCCAATTGAGAATATAATGAATAGGGCACTGATTCGGATTTATTTTCGAGTGGCGATCATTTTTATCCGTCGCTTGATTTATCACGCCTGAACTGGATGCCAAAGCGATATATTTTCTTTTTACAATTGCTTTTGAGGATAATCAATTGGCCTAAGCTCTTAATATGATGATTTGTGAACGGCATTATTTAATCCATTGTTTCGTTGCTTTCCTAAACATCGATTCGATGACGCATTTTAAGCTGCATATTTATCGTCGCTTTCGCAAAACAAAACTTCAAATAATTATATTTGAATAAAACATTAAAGGATAAGGCGTCTGAAAGCGAAAGGGAACGAGTTTGAACATAAATAAAACAATAAATATTGCAAGTAGTCTTGTGTACCGAATAAATCTTCAGAAATCAACCCTTTCTTCCCCGGCGTCTCTCTTTCTTTCTCTCGTCGTGGGATTCGATTGCTGTCAAAATTCGATTCGACAATTTTCCTTCCTGTAAACCCGTGAAGCTGTATTTATATCGGAGTAGCAATTTGTAATGCACGCACGCTTCAAACTGGGTCCTAATAGCACTCTGCGGTTGGTACTTCTGCTCATAGCATGTGTGCCTCACTACATCGCACAACAGGAGCTTTCAACTGTCAGAAATCAATTTAACCCCCCAGAAAGCAATTAATAGAGGCAATCAGGCTTTGTCTGCACTCACGTTATGTAGCAGGGAAATTTTGCCCGTGATCACGATTTTACAAATTAAAAAGCCGCAGCGACAAACTCGTATCCACCTAAGCAGCGAGAGGGTTCCTGAAAAGAGGTCGGAAAACGCAACCTGGGACATTATTGTTATTCAGGTGGTATCGCTGTCCGCATTATTAACTGAGCTGGCAAAAGTGGTGAACTTGCTCCCAGTTAAACGCAAATATGTTTGTCGAGTGTTGTTATGCAAAGCGGGCCGTCAGATCGCGGACTTGGTAATGCACCTACTCATTTACACGGAAGCTACTTTATTAAAATAAACTTCGCGATCCCTGGCTGCTTCTGCGAGTTCGTGACTTGCCAGTCTAGAGACGGATTTTAGATCATAATATGCATGTTTTAGAATTTAGACTAGGACATAATTCAATTTTCTCCTTACCCGTTTACTAGATATTTCCGGGATGAGCTTAAAGGCTCAATATTATTTATTTAACCGAACGCCGTTCTCCTGTTGTTCCCAACATAGCACGCGAACTTCTCTCTTGCCATTTTAATAAACCTGCACCTGTTTTCTACGTGTCAAATGCAGAACCATCACGTTAGAAAGCTGATTTAGAAATTCACTCACCAAATTAAGTCTTTTGTGTTGCTCCACTTACCTAAAACAAACGGAAAATATTTTAGTAAAAATTCCTACGCTGTTACAAAAATTAATTTCAATGCACGAGTATAGGTAAGGTTTACATTCACCTAAATATACCTTTAAAAGCGAAATACACTTAAAACTTAAAGTATTCGTTATATCTGGTGAACATAATAAACAGGAATCTGACAATATTCCTTAAAAAAATAATATGGCTTATTAGCAAAAATACATATTCAGTATCAAAGAATTATCAAAATCTTAAAATATCCATTATCTACTATAAGAGAAGCAAATATGTAGAAAATATTATGGTATTTTTCCGTTTTTCACTTAACAAGTTGATAGGTATCTTTGTACTGTACACACAAAATGCCTGAGATTAAGTGTAAAATAGTTTTTACTTGTTATTACATAATTTAGTTTCAAAAAACTGAGTTTACATTTCAGAAACATGTTATGCATATAAGGATTATCTAAAGTGCACTATTGAAATATTTTGTAGCTCGATAGGAAGCACGTAAATACAGCCCAAAATTGGAACAACCAAGCCCGAAAAATTCCTATTCCTTATTTAAATAGCAACAACTTACAGATGTTAATAAATAACGTTTCCTCAGAGATAAACATTTTTTAAATCGCAGAAGCGATAAAAACTAAAAATTATTTGATTCTTTGTTCATATTTCTGGAGCGAATGATTTCTGTAAGGAGAAAATACAATAGTCTTAAGGGGTTACGAAAGTGACTGAAAATAGGAGAAAATTAACGTTTCCTATTGTAACCGTAGCTACGTCAATAAGCACCACATATGTGTGGTGGTAGCTCAGTTGGTAGAGCGCTGGTGTTCTGAGTAAAACGTCAATTCTGGCTTGAGTTCGAAACCTAAGCATTACTATGCAGATTTATAAAAATCTTGTCTACAACACACCATACAGAATTTTCCAATCCGGTTTGCAACCGTGGGATCTGCTAAAAACCTTCTCTGGAATTTCTGGCGTTCGGATTCGACGTTAAACTGTCTCCGTGTTTCTACCTTAGCGCTGAGTAAAAACACGTGGCAGAGAATAGGCCGATGCCCAACATTGGGACAAAAAGACATCACTAGCTTATCTAGCCTCAATCTTCAATGCCTGCTTGTGGTTAAGTCATTTTCTACAAACCTGGAAATAAGCTCAAGTCGCACTATTTAATAAACCAGGAAAAAACCCAACATATCCTAAAGCTACCGACCAATTAGTCTCGTATGTACCCTTTCAAAAATCCTGGTAGAAATAGTACACTGCAGATTAACATCACTCCTAGACGATTAGAACACACTTCCTCCTCATCATTTCGGCTTTGATAAAGGACACTCAACAAACCACCTATTACAAAAAATTGTAGAAACAATCAAATCAGGAATTGAACACAAAAAAACAATCAAAATTTTCCTTCACATAACGAAAGCCTTCGATATAGTATGGTTTGAAGGACTGATTTATAAGCGGATTCATGTAGGCCTTCCTAAATACCTTAATAAAATTATAACGTCATACCCACATTTAAAACATGAATAAATACCACCATCTCAAACTTAAAAACAATTAGGGCTGGCGCTCTTCGAGGTTCCTTGCTTGTACATACACTATTTAATATATTTGTACACGTTTTTCCAGAAGTAAATGCCACGATAGCAATGTTTGCAGATGACACTAATAATAACTCAAGATTGGGATTTTAATACAGCTATAGATATGTTTCAACAGGCAACAAATACAATCGGCTCGTGGTGCAAGAAATGATGTATTAGTCTTAACCCCGATAAATGTGAGGCAAAGGTTTTTATGCAATAACCTCCCACAAAATCTAGTAATAAACAACCTAGTAAGGCAGTACAATGCTCGCGAAAGAGATATTAAATATCTTGGAATGTAGTTAGATCACCGCCTCAACTGGGGATACCACATCAACACTAAACTAACCCAATGCTATGCCCTGTCATCAATGTTATATCCACTCATCAACAAAAAAACCACGTTAAACCCTAGTTGCGCTGTACTAATCTACAAGTCTATACTCAGACCAATCATAAACTATGCATGTGCCGTCTGGGCAATGCATCCAAAACTCACCTCCAAAAGCTTCAAGCACTACAGAACGGAGTGCTTCGATATCAGTAAATGCTCCATGGTTTATTCGAAATAGACAACTTCACAACTATCTGTAATAGTAGAATATATTCGGAAAATGGAGGGCATGTTTCATGAAAATCTGTGGCAGTGTCCTAGTACGGAATATTATAACATCGGACATGGAAACCTACATACACACGATTGAAACACAGGCTCCCGCAAGAGTAATACCTATTTTCGACAGATAGTGAATAGTAAATAGATTCAAAAGTTTCAATAGTACCACAAACTCAAGTGTAATATAAATAATAAATATCAAAAATAATCTTCAAACATAACCATTAATAACATTCAGTACGCAGAACTCGGAAAGTGTAATTTAAAAAACCGTACTGCTACACACAATTTCATGACCGAGCAAAAAAAATATTATCAGCATCGAGAAATAAAGCCATTGGTTTGTACCAATCTCACGTATATTGATAAATCCATCGTTTCCCGGGAAGTCTTATTCGTCTTTTGCCTTGGGTTTTGTAGATTCTAGATAAAAGGATCATCCAGTTAGTGCTATATTGGATAATTTTCTGTATTAAATTACAAATAAATAGGTCCTGTTGTATTACTTTGATCCTTTTCTGATCAGGAAATGTACAATCTGATGGAGTTCTTAAACATTTCATTTATGTAAATTCAATTAGTTTTCCTTCATAAAAAACACATCAACCATTTGATGGAAGCTGCATTATTCTTCGGCTAGGACTCGCTTTTGCAAACTGATGTGAACATGTCAATGAGAGCTCTCATGGGCAACTTTCTGTTCTATTTGGTAATGTAATATGCTACGGATTATTTGGCATTTTTAAAACGAGAAGGGGGCCGCGGTAGAGTAGTGGCCGAGGGACTTGACTTGGAAGTTATTCTATTAAAGACACTTAGGTTCGATTCCTGAGCACGGCACTTTCCTAGAGCTTTGGTCGTTTGTTAGTTGTAGTTGCGGAATAGGATTTTTCAAGGATGGAGCATCTAAGATCCGTGGTATAGCACGAAATGACCTAGGCTAAGATAAGATGGGTGTGATTGGAATAAATTGTAAATTGTTTTATTGTATCTTGCGTACTTCGTGATTTACACATCTATCCCATATGTCCTGAGACACTCTGTACGATAATCGATTGGAATTACTTCCATACGGTATATGCAAACACAGTTAAACCTTTATTACACTATGTTTTTGATAGAAAACACCTAACAGTGTTCGCGGATGATTAAAACACATATTTGTACGTTTTATTCAATGTTATACAGAATAGCTAGATGATTGTAGCTCAATGTAAACAGCCTAGTATATTTATGGAAGGGACCTCGATGGAGCAGTGCGAATACGCGCTGTCAAACGAGGTCACAGTGAAATGCGGCCGATCGGCCGCGTGGTCGAACCTCGGCTAAGGCGACCGTATTTCGCTTAGTTAAGTTTAGGGTGTATGCTGCTTGAACGGTTATTATGTAAGCGACGTCCTCACCCCCCTGAAGTAATGCGAAAGCAGTTCCGGGAAGCGGAGGCGGTAGTACGAATGTATGAAAAAAATACATTTAAGGAATACTAGTAATACATTTTTTTTAAATAATAACAAAGAAAAAGTTTCTAACAATACACCTTGCAGTTGAAAACTTAGCCACCTTCTCTCCTATGACTATGTTATGCGTTTAAACTGGCACTACATCAAGTACAATCTACAGCTTAACTTGAGCTCTGAACCACGAGAAGTGTAAAGTCTTCGACTCGAGAAGATTTACTAGGCAGAATACCTCGCCGGGAGAAAGGCCGTTAAAAATCATATGTTTCGGTACTGGGAATTGAACCCTAGATCTTCAACGTAGTTTCAAGTCTAACACGTTAACTTCTAGCCTACGAGCTCAAGTCTAACACGTTAACTTCTAGCCTACGAGCTCAAGTCTAACACGTTAACTTCTAGCCTACGAGCGCCTCGTAGAAATATTAATCAAATCAACTTGTAATCTTTCGTAAATAATATAGATCAGACAATGATTATTTAGGAATAAAATTGTAGACATTCTAATGTCAAAGATAAGTTTTAACGGCAAGAACTAGGTTATGATCAAAAAAAGTATAAATCAAAAATTTAGTTTTCTGTATAGTTGGTTGCCTACACAATAGGCGTAATTCATGCTTTCGTTTTAAAAGTATACATGGATAATTACATGTACAATGTATACTAAAAAAAACATTCCCTGTACAGTTTTTAGCTGTAACCGTAGCATAATGACATGTGACAATTATCCGGTAGAATTCTATAGATACTAAGAGAAGTGGCTTGGGTTCGAAACTTAAGCATAACTATGCAGTTTTACAAAAATCGTGTCTGCAACCCACCACAATTTCCCAATCCGACTTGCAACCGTGGGATCTTAATCTTAATGCTAAAAATCTTCTCTGGAATGGATCGGATTCGACGTTAAACTGTAGGTCCCCTGTGTTTCTACCTTAGCGCTGATACCCAGCAGTGGGACGAAAAGGCAGCCAATGAAATGAAGGGAAATCTACAGGGTGTTTTTAATAACTTCCTCCAAGTGAAGGTCTCACTATAGTAAATAGATCGCGAATTAAACGTGTTGGCGAATTATTGAACCGAATAGAGATAGGTTTTAGTAAAACTCTTTGTTTTCGAAATATGATAATGTGTACCATAGCGCTGAGGAGAAGCACGTGATAGGGTAGAAGCCGCTGCCCAGCACTGTACGAGAAAGGTGTTAACGAGTACGATTACAGAGTTTTTAATGCCGTTTCCAATGACTTCATTAATAATAATTTGATGTCAGACGTTGCGGTTTTGCATCATTAACTTCTATTTCCGTTTGAGACTACATCTTTAGTTTCTATATTTCTTGGTAACTTCTTTCATAGTTCACACATATCATTTTTTTACCAATTTACATATACAACGTTTTTTCTACATAGAATTCCGTTTCTTATTGTATTCTTGAGTGGCATCAAATATTTCTGGGATTCAAAAGTAATTGCCAATAGTTTGAGAATACACTTTTATATATATTTCTTATTATTACATTACGACACATGCCATTTTTGTTTGTTTGTTAATAAATCTGTAAGGTATCTTCGTGCTTGTGCTCGAGAATTACAATTTCTTGAAGTAAGAACAAAATGGCGTAGTAAGCCTGCATATTTAGAACAATTATTTTAATTTTCAGACAAAACTGGATGGTCCCTCTTGATACGATAATATTATATTTCGGGATTGGGCAACCCTAGTGCTGCCATGTGGCAACTCATGTCTCTATCGTAAAGTTTGACATTTGTGACGGTATACGTACTCAGAACGTTTTGCCGTACGAGCGCTATTTGTGTTGTTTACAGTAACTTGAAAAATTCATATCGGTCAAAAAATGGAATTAAATTGTGAACATTTTGGTGCGATTATTTTTTACAACTTTCGACGTGGATTAACTCAACAACAGTGCATCGATGAACTTAATTCGATTTTTGGCGATGAAGCACTATCAAGGACCAGTGTTTATCGATATTTTACCGAATTCAATCGTGGCTGTAGTTCGCTCAACGACGGATTTCGTGAAGTTCGTCCAAAAGCGGTTGTTGTTCCGAAAAACATTGATACGGTGCGTGAACTGATACTGCAACATCGTCATGTGACTTATCGTAAGATTGAGGTATCCTTGGACATTAGTGGGACCAGCACACATTCAATATTGTATGAACATTTGGCCGTAAAAAAGATTTGTTCGCGTTGGATCCCACATAATTTGACAATCGTGACAGGTGACGAATCGTGGATCTACGCGTATGAGCCCGAAAATAAGCAGCAGTCGACTGTATGGGTCTTCCAAGGCGAGCCAAACCCAACAAAAGTCGTACGTGCTCGAAGCACTTCGAAGCAAATGGTCGCCTGTTTTTTCGGAAAAACTGGACATGTCTCAACCGTACCATTGGTGCAACGTAGAACGGTCAATTCTGAATGGTACACAACCATTTGTTTGCCACAAGTTTTCGGAGGAATAAAAAAAACCAAATGCCGAAGACGGATCATTCTCCACCACGACAATGCGAACTGTCACACATCGGCTCGAACAAGTGACTTTTTGAGCACTCTAAATGTCGATTTGATGAGTCATCCGCCGCTTAGTCCTGATTTGGCACCCAATGACTTCTTTTTATTCCCAAACATCAAAAATAAATTGCGAGGTCAACGGTTTTCTACACCTGAAGAAGCGGTTGATGCGTTCAAAATGCATGTTTTGGAGATACATCAATCGAAGTGGAAAAAGTGCTTCGAAAATTGGTTCACGCGTATGCAAAAGTGTATTGATCTTCATGGAGAATATTTTGAAAAACAATAAAGCCATTTTCGATGATGAATATTTGTTTTTGTTCTCCAATCCCGAAATATAAAGGGCAACCATCGTACCTACAATTTTAATTACTTTTACTTGGAGCTTGGCCGAAGTTTTACCTGCTGCAGTTTTCAAGCATAACTCAATGTTTTTTATGTAAATATACACTTGATTCTGCTGGGAATCGAACCTGGGATAACATCGCATCTATCAACAAAGTTAACTAACTTTTGGACAGAGCAACAAAACTAGCTGAATAATGTTCAAACGGCGAACACAAACAAAGGAGGTATGATAAGAAATGACAATCTAATAAAATTGTATATTTTGGACATATACACGCATATAATCAAATTTTCCCTTCAATATTTTATGCAGCTTAATGTTCAGCAAACGTGCGACATTTAAAACTATTTTTATTTCGTATAATAAGAGAAATTCTCATGTAAAAATACGAAATTGACAGCACCCTGTACGTAGCATAAAGTGTTCCTTTTAATTAATGCCACACATCATATACTAGGAAACACAGATAACATAGGTAACAGAATTTCCATTTTCACGTAGTTCCTGAATATTCAAGATCTATTTGCAACAACAGTTTTGTTTTTGCAGGAAATGCATGTAGGCAAACTGTAATATAAGACAATATGTAAACAGCAGTGCTGAATAACTTAATTTGTTTATCAATACTGTACATTGTAGTTGTAGATATTAAATATTGCGCAAACTATCGGATTTACAAATTTATACTAGACTAAACAATTTACATACAGGATTCCATTCATTATGGCTTAGGTAGAAGAACTTTTATATGAACTCTTCCAATTATTATACCGTGTTTCTGAATAAACACATCTTGATCGTAATATAAATAGATAGGTAATATAATATCCATTATCCAAGTATCTAATGTTGAAACAAGCAACTACAACTTTCTTTAGTGGTCTTAGTAAACCTACACAAAATACTATTTGTCAGTTTCCACTTTATCCACAGGAAATTTAATACAATTTTATGCAGTTAAAGCCTTTGGTTGTGGCGTGTTTTCGGATTGCGTGTTAACCCATTTAATATTGTTTGACGTTGTATTACTTTTATTGTAATATACATAATCCAACGATAATGTAATTTATCCTGTGAAGTACGTCCTAAACGGCTGATAACGCACAACTACCAACTTATTAATTACACGACATTAAAAAATACACACCCTTTCAGTTTTAAATATTTTAACAATAAATCATATTTGACCACTCCCCAATGTGACATATCTTAAAAAGAGTAGTCATTTTCAATTAAATTTTGTTAAAATCGGATTGGTTGAACGAGGTATTGTTGACATGTAAGAGTTTTGTTTGTAATGGCTAAACTATTTTTTCCAAACGTGACGTAGAATATCTTTCAGTATAATCCAAACAGATATACCTTATTGGAAATCAATTACACGAACATGCTGAACGTGGACAAAAATAGAATAACAATTAACTACTTCATTCATAACTGAAGCCAAGTGTGTGAATAGTTGTTTGTTTACGTGGCAAAACATGAATCGGGTTTTGGAAAAAAAAAGCGACTAGTTATATTTACCAAAGTTATTAAGAAGTTTTTCACATTGCAGATTAAACTGTAAGGTAGAAAACAAATTTTGTGGAAAATTTTGAAATAAGTGAGACAAATTGCTCAATAGCGTGTCTTAATTTGATTACGGTAATTCCAGCAGAACGGTCAAAAGCAAGTCAAGCTCCTTTTCTCAACAGATCGATATTTAAACTCCCCTTCAGAACGAACGGGAACAGAAAATATTCATTCACTACATTTTGAAGCGGTAAACGTATCCTGTGCGAAATTATCCGTTCGCCTTTCCCGCTCAATTAGGTCGCTCATGCCTACATTAACCCAATTAAAAATCTAGCGCGATTAAATAGTTTTAGAGAGTGGAATTATTTAACGAACGGAAAGAAATTATGTAAATCAAAGCTTCCGCGCTCGGTTTGGCCCGAAATCTCGAAACCCTAAACGGTAACCTTTCCTTTGTTTGGAACGTCAACCAAACTGTTTTTCGAAACTTTAGTTGCGTATGTATCTTTGGCAAAATAGGGATATCGCATCGGATGTAGCGACGGGGCGGGTTAAGCCGGTAAGTGGGCCTCGTTTTGGGGCACTTTTCATTCAGATTCCACATCCTAACAGCCCCATCGTTCGCTGTTACAAGCAGCTGCTACGTGATTCGAATCACAATCGCCTACAAATATTCTATTGACAGCGTTTAGATCGCTTTGGAATTTTAATACCCGTAATGTTCGTCGAGAAATATAAAATTAATAACAACGCTTCCCGTTTGCGTTGCCGAGCTAATTAATTTTTCGCGCTTTGTGTCCGCTCTCCAACCTTCATTTGCAACGTTAATAAAATTTCATTTTTGTTTTCGCAAGCACTAACCGATACCATCAACGTCATCGCATATTCAAAAATAACCAAGAACGTGATGGCGTCGCTTCTTTTTACTCCTTTTCCGCACAAAATTTAAAGCTGTTCTCCAAACTTTAATTTATAAAGCTCTAATAATGAAAAACTCTTAGCCGATTCACAAGGGCGACGGAAAAAGGTGCGAAAGGGATTTTTAAGTTTCTTGTCCAAAAACAAAGGAAAATAGACTTCTTTTCCTATAAATCGATAAATAACTCACAAGCACCTTCCCTGGAAATTTAACCTCCATTTCACCTCAAGCTAAACTGTTCCAGCTAATAAAAAGACAGTATTAGGAGAAAACCAAGGACCCGGGAAACCGTTGGTACTAAAACCAAACAGGAAATTCATCATATTTAGAGTTGGCGATTAACAAATAACTTAACGAAAGTTTCTCAAATTAAAAATGGTTCATAATTCCTGTAAAAAGAGAGAAAATCATAAACGATAACATTACATTATGTTAAACATTTTAAAATTGAATAAAATTGAACATCCCTTTTTGGCAAAAACTTTTTTATTTTTGGTTGTGGTCGAGGTTGTGCAGGAATTATTAAAAATTCCGGTTTAATGCCCTGCTACTCAAAGACAGTTCAATGGACTCAAACTTTAAATTACTTATTAATGTCTTCAAGCATTAGAATAATTACAATGGCACAAGACTTTTGAGTATCAATAAATACTAGAAAATGCGTGTGCTTACAAAGCTTCCAAACTTTACACTGAAACTTGGAGATTAAAAAAAGTTCATGCGATTTGTAAAAGGAATCCTTATGCCATCCCACGTTTTTCTCCATCTATGGTTCTGATCAATGCGTATTCTGTATATCTACGGAAAATAGAAATGTAGATGTTTCCACTTTCTATGACCTCACAGCATTTAATCAAAATCCTTAAAAAATCTTTTAGAAAAACAGGTTTCAGACAATTTCATCCTTTTTAGATGGACGCCAATTTACAATTAATTTAATTAAATATGTCTGCACTTCAGACTACCCAAGTGTTGGCAAATCACTAAGATATACATATAGGGTGTCAATTTGAAAACGTACAATGTGTTATATGTCTGGAAGTAAAATAGATATTAAACTTTTCTAGGAAACTTTTCTACAACATGGAGCGGGAAGCATTATGACTCATAAGGCAATCTTCCCCGTTCAACCCCCTAAGCTCTAGGTACACCTCAAAACAATTTCAAATAGTAACAAGCACCTTGTGATACCTCACTCTAATGGTCTTAAAAAATGCTATTCAATAGTAGCAAATATTACTTTCCCGACTCGTTACGCAAAATTTTAAATTAATTAAATTAAATTAATTTTAAAAACAAAACTCAAAAACTTCGCAAACAATTATTGTAAATCATATTTCTAAATAATAGTTTAAATAAACTACTCAAAAGTGAATAGGGATATTGTAATATAAAGCATATATGTTTGTATTTGGCCGGTAATGGTGGTCTATTATTGATAATTAGAGCAAGCGGAAATGTTTAATGATGACAAAGACAATCGAATTCAATTGCAATTGTTTAACCGTATTAAAGTCAAGTCGAGTTTGTGTGTTTGATTGAATAATCTTCCTGTCTTCTTAAGATCTCTGTTCTTAATAATAAACAACGCAGAGAAATCATTTAACAATAGAACAACGAAATTTAGCCGTTGCTATGGACCAAGGATGAAATCGCCAGGTCGACATTGCTGATATGTTAGGAATCACGCAGGGCGTAATTTCACATGCTCTTTCGCACCTTAGAGAAACAGATGCGACTGCAAGAAAGCCTGGAAGTCGATCTTCTCGCATCACAACACCTCGTGAGGATTGACTTCTAGTAATTAATGCAAGAATGCACCCCTTTTCAACTGCTAGACATCTACAGCAAATGCTCCAGAATGCCACAGGAAATCGAGTCTTCGACCAACTGTGAGAAATCGATTGTTTGAGGTAGGACTTACCTCATACCGCCCTCTGAGATGTCCTGCAAGAACTGTGGCTCAACGAAGTCATCGGGTGGAATGGTCAAGACGTAGGCTTCAAGACGCGACACCGTGGAATGATATACTGTTTTCGGAGGAGTTGAGATATTGTCTCATGAATGATAGCCGGCGTCAAAAAGCATATCGTAGTTTCAGACATCGTACCTTACTTCAGTATACCCAACCAGTCTCTGCCTATGATGGAGGTGGTTTTATGGTATGGGCTGAAATTTCTTTAGGGTGGCATACTGAAATCCATATCTTTAATGGTACACTCACGGGTCAACGTTATGTCTAAGAGATCATTATGGACCATGTTCTAAACGCTGTTGGACGGCAATATTTTGTTTTTCTTGACGACTCAAGGCCGCATCGTGCTCGGGTTGTTTTAGAAATGCTTCGAGATGAGGAAATAAACCATCTTACTCTTCCTCCGCTACCTGTTGCAGAGGCAGCTGGATCGTCATAATCCAAGGCTTACTACTATGCAACAGCTGAGGGATGTATTGCCGGTATTGTGGCATCAAATTGCACGAGAACATATTCATAATTGCATTGAGAGTATGCCAACAAGGTGTATAGGAGTTGTTACTGCCCGAGGAGGTGCCACGCGGTATTAGAATTTAATAAATTTAAGTTAAGTGAAAGGAGAAAATAATTATAATATTGTTAAATTTCTTCGTTAAACGTACCTTTGTTGTAATTTTCATGTTCATTACTAAAAAGACGTTATATTTTGTTGTTTTGGTAGTTAATTATTATAAATGCTATTGGTGTTGCCTTTAAGTGTCTTACACTGTATCACAATATCCCTATTCATTTTTGAGTAGTTTATATTTTAAAAATATTAAGAATCAGAATTTCATCGATTTTTATACAGCTTTATTCGTATATCGACATTTTACATGTCATTTTCTTCTTCTTCTTCTCATTCATAGGTCTCAGACTTGTTAATTTTGTTAGCCTTGTTCTTCTGACGATGACGTCCAGGAGTCTCACCACCGTTTGGGTGATCTTCCTGGTAATCTTAGTCAATGTGGTTTTTATGTCAAACTGATTTTAACTATTCGTTGGTAATCCATTCTCTCTACATGTTATTTCTACATAATACTTGTCTTTCTTCCCCATCAGACAATATCTTCGGGGTGACATTGTTCTCTTATCTGTGTATTCTTAATTCTATCGTATATAGTCTTACCAGCTATCGTTCGTAATATCCGCATTTCATTCGTTCGTAGCAGCTGTTTGGTTTTACTTGTGTCCTCTCTAGTTTCCATTGCATATGTCATTATAGATCGTAAGCCTTATCAATTTTTACTTTCCTTCGACACTAAGATATGTGCTTTTCCAAATCACGTCTTTCAGGCAACCTGAAACCGCAGCCGCTTTATTGGTTTGTTCCAGTACTTTGGGCAAGTCACCGTAGATATAGATCTCGATCCCAACTATGTAAACAGCATAAATTGTTCTGGAATTCGGTCAGTTATCGCTATTTTACATCGTGTTAGTCGTTAGCTATAGTGAGGGCTTTTATTTTCTTTATATTTATCTCCATGTCAAACTTAGTAGCAGTTACATGAGACTTTTGTAGCATTCTCTAACAGTCTAACAGTCGTTTCCTTCCTCTGATATTATTACGGCGTCATCTGCGTAACCCCTTATATTGATGTTCGTGTTGTCCATTATATATCATTTACCAACAGTTTTTACGTTCTGTATTATCTCATCCATGATATAGTAAAAGAGTAAAGGACTGAGACCCTGTCTTCTCCCTTCTCTTATTTATAATTCTTCATCAAACGCCTTCGTAATGCAATGAAACACATACATGCTGGCTCATTAAATTCTAGAGTTTTTTCTTTAATTTGTCTTACTATAAATATAACACCTACCGTGGGCCTATTTTTGCGAAAGCCTTGCTGCCCTAATCGGTATATAGCTAAATAACTTTTCTTTAAATACGATCATAAATAGTTTAGATGCAGCACTTAGTAACGTAATTCCTCTTTAATTGTTTGGATCTTTATAATACCTTTTTTACAGACAGGCACTTTAATACTTTTCGTCCAGTCTTTTGGGATGTTCATACTGACCATAATCTTTTGAAATACGTTAGTGATTTTGATTACTAATAGTTTTCCTCCATATTTAATTAGCTAGTTGTCTTCATTAGGTGTTTTCCTATTCTTAAGTTTTGCAACAGATTATTCTACTTCTACTTCGTTTATTGTAATGTCTGCTTGTTGGACCTGTACGTGCTAGTTCTATATTTTGCGTTTAATAAAGTGTTTTCTATTGTTTTATAAATTACTTAAATGTATTTGTTCTGATTATAATTTTAGCAATTTTCTCCGATATATCACCGAAATAAAGAACAGAAATATATTAGTTTAAATGTTCAAACGGATTTCCACTATTCTCTACCCAATAATAAAATCTACTCTCTAATTTCCTTCGAACATATTGGAAGGTTTGTCGCGGAATAGCTCAGAACTCCTGAACTGAATTTAGTAGACAATAGATTTTAAGTGACCCCCTAGTAAGAAGTGTAATGGGATAAAAATCTGAAGATCTTGAGGGGCATTCTACTTTTCTAAAGAAGTCGAAATCAAAATATTTGCTACTATTGAATAGCATTTTGTAAGAGCTTTTCAATGAAGTACCACAAAGTGGGTGTTACCATTTGAAATTTTTGGTTAGGGTACTGTAGCCTAAGGAATTGCGTTACCTTACGAGTCATGATGATGCCCCCTCTGTGTGTTGTAGAAACGGTTCCTAGAGAAGTTCAATACTGATTTTACTTCTATTGTACGCTTTCAAATTGACACCCTGGATAATAGTTAGATTATGGGGGGTCTTATTAAACTGGTGAAATTATCAAAAATGATAAAATTCGAATATATTCGCTCGATTTGTTTTAAGGCTCTCGATAATGCCACCATTTCAAAGATACAGTTTTTCTTTTGATTAAACATTTTACCAATAAAATTTACCGCTTCTCCATAATCATAAAAAATACTTTGAGATGAGAGAATAGTATATAGGATTATGTTCTATTTATGGAGAGGTGGCGGTTCCTATATGGAATAATTAGTTGCTGTAGTAGTATAAACTCGATAATAAAGAAGAGATTTATGGTTAATTTTTTATAATTACTATTAGATCATTTTTTTGTCTAGTACGTTCTATATTTAAGCAGTCTTACTATCTTTTCTATTTTGGTAGTAATATTGCTTAGGTATAAAATCGTGAAATAACCTACCCATAGACAAAGTAACATACGTCGTATTCATATAAATACCTCTGAGAAACAGTAGATAATAATCATCCTAAGCTGTCAGAAATAAAGAATACCTATCTTAATAATTCCGACCAACAAATGGAGCTTATTCGGTTGCCTAAATTTCGGCAGTCGAATAACAGCTAGTTTTAACATCCAGGCGCATTTCAAGAATTTAGACCTACAGTAATAAATGAAAACTTTCGCAGTGCAGTTTCTTTAGATAATTTTGTATATACAATACCTTAAGGTATTAGTTCTTAATTATTTTTTATTTATGGTGTATTCCAATATATTGGTAATCCAATAAATTCCGCTGTCTTAATTATTGTAGCCACAAAATAATATCGAAATTCTTTTGTACAAAATCTTAGTGTGTTTTATAGTCTTATAATCTAATAGCTACAATGAAAACTCCATCAGATGGTTTACACAATGTTTCCTTATACTTAATGTCATTAGGAAACTTTCAATCGGATCTAGGTTTACGTACGAACTATAACTGCCTATTCAGAAAGACTTAAAATTCACTATGGCATACATACAAGAAAATGGAAAAATATATTTTTAAAATACCACCCATTTAAGGTTTTCAGTTGGAAGTTTTCAAGCATGTCTTCTACTCTTAATAAAATTGTTTAATTTTAAAATTATTGATCAATATGGTTGTCTGCTTCTATATACACAATGTTTCACAACGAGTGCACACAAACCGCAATTTGGTTCCTGAAATCATTTTCAGTAAAAAAATCTAATAAACATAGGTCCTATTTAAAATAACTACGCAAGTCCAGGGGATCAATACTTTAAAGGCATGATGAATTCAGAACCTTAATATTAATTGATTACATGAATGAGTAATTGTAAAAAACAAAACAAATTCATTTATTTTGTGTAATAAATCTGTAAACTGGGCTCATTAAACTTTAATGCAGGCTTGACACCCACGAATCAGCGAATCGTTGCGAATTCATTCGATACATTGATTGACAATGTAGTTCAACACTGTACAACGGCTGCTTCAGATGCACCCAAAAAAAAATCCAGAATATATAAATATAGAGTTCTTGGAGGCACTCCATAATGGAGCAGAGCACCATTCTGCTGATACCACATGGTTTGTCATATATCAAGTGGAGCAGCTTCTAATAACTCATGAAAACTATTTTCTAAAAAAATTGTTGTGCATTTGAACGATCGTTTAGAGGTTCAATATTAAGCAATTAATTATTGAAAATGTTTTGTTTAAGACCACTTAATATTAGGATTGTGAATTAATACGCCATTAAAACTTTGATTTCAGATAGTTTCATAATTAATTAGAATAGGACCTATATTTATTAGACCTTGTGCAAAACAAATTGGCATAGTTTTTTGTACTAGTTGTGAAGCACGCTGTATAATGCAACAAATATTTTGCTTAAAAAAAACAGTGGCAAATAGATAGATTATTCCATTTAACCAATCGTCTATATCTTAAACCTAGCGCTTTGAGTTTTTGAGTTCTCACGTATTATCACCCTAATGTCTTTATAATTTTTCTCTTAATTCGTATACCTTACAGTGGAACAATGAGTAGGTATGTAAGTGTACATCCTTGAATTGTTTTATGCACAACAACTCTACAAATCTATACGGGACAATTGCACACTATTCTAGAATAGGATGTGAGCATTCAGAGGTCTTTATCGTAAGTAAACACCGCCAGCGTTTAAACTTTTTGTGGCTAGACTTCAAACATAGCCTTCGTTAAAATCAATATATGGTGGTACCAACATCGTAAGACATTGCAGTTTTTATGTTCAGATTATGCAGATGTCCAATTTTAGTACTTTACATTACCGTACTTTAGCTAACCAAAATGGTTTAATTTAGAAATTCGATTACTCTTGATTTTAAGTCTAAGATGTTAAATTTCATTGCAACATTTCTGAGTACTTGCAAAAACTGCAATAGGTCATACAGAAGGGGCATAGTTGAAACCTTGAATAAGTAATTTCCGTTTCTTAAATGTTTTAAGGAATTCAAATACAATAAAATGTATAAGTGAGTTTCCAAAACTTTCAACGATAATTTTATAAACATTATTATAAAAGAGGATTCTCATAGACCGTCTAATATTTCCAAAATACAGTGCCATCATAAAGATCTAAAGCTCATAGAAACATTGACTGTTTTATTAATGATCTTGTTGGCTCTTTGGCATTGACATATTGCATAATATGGTTCTGCCGCTTACTTTTCGTATTTTGTGTACTAATGCATTATAGGATCCAAATAAAGTTCCCATGTTTGGTTTTAGGGCTAAAAAATTAATGAGTACAGCGTATGGTATTTTTATCACTAATACCCAGAAGTCTAACAGGTATTTCTTCCTAGATGCATTGACATCCCACAAGTACAAGCACCAAATGGCATAAGTAATCCCTAAAGCAGTTAAACATTCTAAAACCAGTTTCAGTAGTTCTACATCAAATAGTCTCTTTTTGTCTCAATAAACTGTATACCTTTTTTGTTATTTTAATAAAATATTTAATATAATGCACCTACATTTTGTTCTTGTGTTTGTTATTATATGAAATACAAATACCTAAACAGAA
The DNA here is from genome assembly GCA_014611495.1 of Limonius californicus. Taxonomy (NCBI): domain Eukaryota; kingdom Metazoa; phylum Arthropoda; class Insecta; order Coleoptera; family Elateridae; genus Limonius; species Limonius californicus. The sequence goes on along the minus strand of JABXWE010001274.1, from coordinate 1,872 downwards.
CAACGGTTTAGAAATAAAAGATTATTTCTATATTATTTATTTTTATATATTAAGCGAGAGTAAAATATTATTGACTGATAATATGATTTGGTGGGGTATATTAGGAAAACTTGCCCCCCAGTCAAAAAGTCTAACGCCCGCCCTGAAGGGGATAGTATGGTGCCAAGTAATTCGTAACTTAACTGTTGTGGGCACTTCAGAGTGAAAATTGTTGAAGTAGTCCAATTTGTTGCTTATGCTTTATAGATTCGAAATCCGCAAGTCGTCAAAAAATCGTCCTGTGCATAAGGGCACAAAATTTAAAATTCATCTGACTGCACATTCGATAACCTTAGATGGTAAAGCATATTATCCCGAAGTATCAAAATTATCTTTGTACGTTTTGTATTTTTAAAATATTAATGAATCCTGGGAAGCTAACGTTGTTTATAGGGAGAAAAAATCTTCTAATTCAATTTATTCGTTTCAGTACACCAGTGAAATCGGGATTTTTTTGGACTTTTTTCGCTTTACACGCCATTATTTCCCAAACTATCAACCTAGCACGAAAATTCATTCTTTATAAAACGTGTATTATTCTGTATGAAAGGTACTGGTTTTTAAATTTTAATTTTTAGAGTTATCTTAAACGAGATATTTTTCTAAATGTAAAATATTGCAAAATAATTTCAAAAACCCACATGCACGCTGTCGATCTGTGACTCACGATGCTTCGCTTCTCCCACTGTTCTACGCCGCAGTAGCACCCCCGCGCTCGCCCCGTAGCGGCCCATGCCGCTCTCAATTTGGTTAGGGTTTTAAGACAATAATAATATTAAAAGAAACAAAAATAAATATTTATTCACTCTCAGAGTTATCTTCAATAAAAATAGTTTCTGATTGCTGATTATGGTTGACTACGCTATTTTTACATGATTTTTTGCCCATACAGTAACAGGAACCAATACAGTTCAAATTTTTTTTTGCATGATCAGACCTTACTTGTACAATCTGAAATAAATGTTTATTATTTGATAATTATTATGTTAATGAATTAAAAATCAATCACTTCGTACCTTTTTTGCAACGACAAGTAGTTAAAATGCTGAGATCTCCAGGAACTGCTGCTTGTGTCTGGAAGGCTGGTACGATTTGATCATTTTCAATCATCCATCCAAATTTCAAAAGATTTGGCCATTCGGGTTGTGGTTTTAAACTACTGAGCCAAATTTTTGTTTGATAATATGCCCTCAAACAATGTTTCAGACTATTTTCTGTTGGAGGCAATTTCTCTGTTGTTTTAGATATTGCAAGTATTGATCTTAAATCATCGATGGAAGATATATCGGAATTATTAGTGTACAATCTTAAAACAAAGTTGTACATTTTTTTAAATAATCTATCATTAAATTCTTCAATAGCGACGCCTTCAAGTAACTCACAGTAAGACATATATGTCTTCCAGCAAATTTTTTTTCCGACTCCACTCAATTGGCCTGTCGTATCACATCTTGTCAGTGCATGAAAAGCAATTAGATGTTTTGGAAGTAACGGGTTCATACTGTGAATTGGAATAAAACGAACTGAATTCTGGTTACCAACTTTCATCCAAACTTGCAATGCAATGTCTGTTGTGCAGAGTCTTGGTAAGCCTGCTAAGGCCAAGAATTTTAAAGATTATGCTGACATATTTAATGCAATAATATTTAGAAATAAGTACAACGCACAAAGGATAGATGTAGTTTTTGATCAATATATGGAGAAATCGATTAAAAATTCCACTCGTGTAAAAAGAGGCTCTGAAGCAACAATTAATAGAATAATAGATACAACTGATACACCGTTACCGCATCAGTGGCATTTATTTATTCATTCTATCTTTAATAAAAGACA
>JABXWE010001272.1:0-50765 GCA_014611495.1 Limonius californicus | reverse complement strand
CGGCAGCTACGGCATCCCCTGACAATTGCGCTTGAGGTATCTCGGCTGCAGTGTCAAATTCCTTTAACCTTTCACCCGCCAAGCTCTTGAGGTATCTCGGCAGCTACGGCATCCCCTGACAATTGCGCTTGAGGTATCTCGGCTGCAGTGTCAAATTCCCCTAACCCTTCACCCGACAGCGCTTCGTAGTCCAGTTCATTAATAATACGCCGTTCACCTTCAGAAACCCCCCTGCGAACCGGCCGATAACAGCATCTTTAGTATTTTACTGGGCAAATAGTTTAAATTTCCTAAGGAAATCGATGTACTTGAGATCACGTCGCACTACCTCGGCTAAGGTTTCCTGCAGTTTCCTAGCCTGAACAGGTGAATGCCGGAGGTAGTTAAATTGCACTGTCTGCAGTTCAATATTGACGATAATAAATGTATTAAACCTCTCTGGTGTTTTATTTCCGTATTTAGCTCAACTACTCTAGATCCGAACCTAACACGACCACGACGAATCACGACAAATAAAAGAAAAAGCACAACACAAGGGTCCGTAACGCTACAATATATAAACTCTTTGTAAAATGATTTACAGACTCATGATTTATGGAAGGAAACCTTTCAAGAAACTTTGCTCTATATACAGTTCTAAAATATAGCTGACTTATTTCCCAATAAATTTTAAAATACTTCATCTTTCCTCTTCTAAACCTCATCGTAGGGCACGCTGCATGTCCAGAAAGACACAAACATTTAAAGTTGTTGATCATTTTATAAATGTTGTTTGAGAAAGCTAGTAAAGATCTCGTAAACATAATTATACGATTTGCGACGACTTCGTTGTATTAAAATAATTTTGCTTTCGCTAGATTTGATTTTTCTGGGCGCGAACTCGTTAATTTTTTCCGCTGGTTTTTATGGTGCGTTTCGCAATTGTTAGTCTGGCATGGTGACGCATAGCTTGTGGAAAAAATTTCGGATTGCAAAATATTACTTAATAGGCTCGTGATGAGCAACATTGGTATTTAAATATTTTCTCCAAGATAATTGGGATATATGAAGAATATTAAGATAACGGCGTGTTGGTAGGACCATACAGATTCGAGATAAGATTATTTATGGTTTAATAGGGTGGAACAGCAATTAAATTTCTCTCAAACTAATCAGCATACAATTATTAGGAAAACTATGCAAAAAATATGAAAAACAACAATTAAATAAATTATAATATATAAAAGTGTTTGCTAGAAAATGTTAGTGTGTTGCTTTATTGGATATAGCAAGTGAAAATTTTTGCTACAATTTTTAAATAAGCTTAATTATATATAAGTAACGTATACACACAATGCACAATTGACTGTGCATGCTTTTTTAATAATTAATTACGGATTAGTTTTCTTGTTAATTAAGATTCTTCTATTTTTAAAGCTTTCGTTATTGCATGGTACATTATTTTTGGTTACTTTTCGATGTTGTGGTACTAAAAATTAATATTTTACGCATTAACACCGCGTTGAAATAATAATTGTTACTTAATAATTAATTAGACGTGACAGCGATAGAATAATGATAGCTCAAGTGTGCAATCATCAATTAGCTATTGTCGAGCACGAACAATGAAATACAATTATACCATAAATTGTCTGTTTACAGTTTCAAAGAAAGTTAGAGCAATAACGTCGCATCTGTACGGTATGTTCTGTTATGGCACATCGGGGAAAGTTATCACAGCGTAGTGTTGTTGCAGAAAGAACCTGACCTTTCCGTATTTGTTTACGGTGCAGTGGCTTTAGTGTGGAAAATTGAATGCGTCATGCAGGTTGTTCAAATATTTGCTTTTACTACTTATATAAATAGTTTAACACAAGAAAGTGCAGCAACTGTAAGAATATTTCCAGTTCTTCAAATGGTTTTTCCTGCTCATCAATAAAATAATGTTAGAAAACGTTTCTAGGTCACGAAGTCTCGAACACGTTGTAACTATTGACTGAATCAGTAACAGAGTTCAAAAAGCACAAAGAAAGGTTCGTTATTGATTTCTACTCAGGAAATTGCCCGTGGACGGTGAACATTCTTTTGAAACGTTTGAAGACCATTGTATTACTTCTCAACAAGAATAACTCGCATAAATACCTATATTTAAAGAATCTAACTAGGCTCTCAGTTTTTCCCTTCACGTTACCCAAGACCATAAAACTTTAATAACTAATACTCTTACCAACAATTGACCTTGGGCTGTTATTACCTACAAACTCTCTTTGCTGCTCAACATACAATATGAAAATACGGAAGAACTGAGTTGATGATTAGATAGTTCATGATTTTCCTTAACTTCATTAACTAACTCTCTTATTAATTTACTCCCTTAGTCCTACAAGCTCTCTTTGCTGCTCAACATACAATATAAAAACACTGAAGAAACGAGTTGATGATTGGACAGTTAAGATTTTCCTTAACTTCATTAAGTAACTGTCTTATCGATTTACTCCACTATTGATGTGGGACTGTTATAACCTACAAACTCTCTTTGCTTCTCAACATATAATATGAAAACACTGAAGAATTGAATTGATGATTAGACAGTCAGTGATTTTCTTTAATTTCATTAAGTAACTCTCTTGTTAATTTACTCCACTATTGATGTGGGACTGTTATTACCTACAAACTCTCTTTGCTGCTCAATATATAATATGAAAACACTGAAGAATTGAGTTGATGATTTGACAGTTAGTGATTTTCCTTAATTTCATTAAGTCACTCTCTTGTCAATTTGCTCCACTATTGATGTGGGACTGTTATTACCTACAAACTCTATATGCTGCTTAACATACAATATGAAAATACTGAAGAACTGAGTTGATAATTAGGCAGTTAATGATTCCCTTTAATTTCATTAAGTAACTCTGTTATTGATATATCCCACAACTGATGTTGAGCTGTTATTACCTACAAACTCTCTTTGCTGCTCAACATATAATTTATATGAAAACACTGAAGAATTGAGTTGATGATTAGTCAGTTAATGATTTTGTTTAACTTCATTAAGTAACTGTCCTATTGATTTACTCCACAATTGATGTCGGACTGTTATTATCTACAAACTCTCTTTGTGCTCAACATATGTATAATAGATATGAAAACATTGAATAATTGAGTAGATGATTAGACAGTTAATGATATTCTTTAACTTCATTAACTAACTCTCTTATTAATTTACTCTCTTAGTCCTACAAACTCTCTTTGCTGCTCAACATATAATTGATATGAAAACACTGAAGAATTGAGTTGATGATTAGACAGTTCATGATTTTCCTTAACTTCAATTAGTAACTGTCTTATTGATTTACTCCACAATAGATGTCGGACTGTTATTACTATAAACTCTCTTTGCTGCTCAACATATATTATGAAAACACTGAAGAAACGAGTTGATGATTAGGAAGTTAGTGACTCCCTTTAACTTCATTAAGTAATCTGTTATTGGTATACCCCACAACTGATGTTGAGCTGTTATGACCTACAAACTCTCTTTGCTGCTCAACATAAAATATGAAAACACTGATGAATTGTGTTGATGATTAGACAGTAAATGATTTTCCTTAACTTCTTGAGTAACTTTCTTATTGATTTACTCCACAATTGATGCTGAATTGTTATTACCTACAAACTCTCTTTGCTACTCTACATATTATATGAAAACACCGAAGAAACGAGTTGATGATTAGGCAGTTAATGACTCCCGTTAACTTCATTAAGTAGCTTTGTTATTGGTATACCCCACAAGTGATGTTGAGCTGTTATGACCTATAAACTCTCTTTGCTGCTCAACATATAATATGAAAACACTGAAGAATTGAGTTGATGATTAGACAGTTCATGATTTTCCTTAACTTCATTAAGTAACTGTCTTATTGATTTAGTCCACAATAGATGTCGGACTGTTATTACCTACAAACTCTCTTTGCTACTCAACATACAATATGAAAATACGGAAGAACTGAGTTGATGATTAGGCAGTTAATGACCACCCTTTAACTTCGTTAAGTAACTATGTTATTGGTATACCCCACAACTGATATTGAGCTGTTATGACCTATAAACTCTCTTTGCTGCTCAACATATAATATGAAAACACTGAAGAATTGAGTTGATGATTAGATAGTTCATGATTTTCCTTAACTTCATTAAGTAACTGTCTTACTAATTTACTCTCTTAGTCCTACAAACTCTTTTTGCTGCTCAACATATAATATAAAAACACTGCAGAAACGAGTTGATGATTGGAAAGTTAATGATTTTCCTTAACCTCATTAAGTAACTGTCTTATTGATCTACTCCACAATTGATGTCGGACTGTTATAACCTACAAATGCTATTTGCTTCTCAACAGATAATATGAAAACACCGAAGAATTGAGTTGATGATTAGACAGTTAGTGATTTTCCTTAACTTCATTAAGTAACTCTCTTATTAATTTACTCCACAATTGATGCTGGACGGTTATTACCTACAAACTTTCTTTGGTGCTCAACATATAATATGGAAACACTGGAAAAACAAGTCGATAATTAAGCAGTTAATGTTTATCTATAACTTCATTAATTAAAACTCTTAGCAGTTTAGCCTACAATTGACCTTCGGCTGTTATTACCTACAAATTTTCTTTGCCGGTATTATATATTAAGTTGAAGAGGACTAACACACAACCCAGTTTATAACAGGCCACGGATGCTTCGAAAAATATTCATACAGCTAAAAAATTAAACATATTGGCTTTAGCGGTCTTCTATGGTACCTCAGAAGCTAAATTTTTACTATAATTTTGTTAAAATATTATTATAAAGATCAGATAATTGAAGAACACGATAATCTACCAGTCTACACTTTATAGATGTTTTATGTTCAGCAAAACGGTGCTCCTACAGAGCATGTACTAAAACTCTTCTCTTGAAATTAGAAACGAGATATTTTAATAGATAGTTAATCATTTTGTTGAAGCAAGTAATAATACATTACCCATTTTTATGTGGTGTGAAATAACCGTTAACTATAAACTTACAGGAACAAAACTAATCTAATTTGCTACTTGGAAACATTAAGAAGTAAATAACGCATAGCTAAACGCAAATTAATGATGCGTGTACCACAATATTTTAACAAGAATAAGAATTTCACTTTAGTAGAATTGTTATCCTATGTATATAGTTCAACTAATAGAGTAATAATATTCCTAATTATTAAAAGCCAAAGTTTAAACACAATCTAATAAGATACAAGTTTCAGATTCCTAATCGAATAAGGAAAATTATATTTGTTTTGATCTTGCTACGGTTTAGGATAATTCATTAGCAATAATTGTTTGAATTTTGCACACAAAATAGATTTAAGTAAATATTCTAAGACTGAATATGAATAAAACGAACGAACACCTAGACCTATTTGGAGCCAATTTATTTCTTTAGGTGCCACATGCAAGAATTTAAATTAATGAGTTTGAAGCGGCAATTAAACCAGTGCAGAAGTAGATCATCGGATTTCTCTATTGCGATATCGACACACTGCCATCCACATCAAAGTAAAGCGCTCATTTACATATAATAAAAAATCGTTACTAATTGTTATATAAAGTTTAATAATTTATTACGACACTTACGTTGACCACTGTCGTACCATAATAATTGATTAGGAAGCGATTCAGTTTGGTAATGAAATTTCTGGAACAATTATGTAATGTTAGTTCGGGAAAGACCAACTTACAACAAAATAAGACGAAGAGCTTGTTGCTGAATTACATATTTATGTATGCACTACATGTGAGTTATTATTAGATGCTTATTAAATGTAATTACATATAGATGTGAAAGTGGCGAAGAGCTTTATTAGTTTGATAAGAGGTTGCAACTAACTAGTTCAGGATATGGGACTGTTCTACTTTTAGAATAATTATTTTCAGTGGATGATTATTATCTAGCTAATATATTTTGCCGGATACTGCGCCCAGCTAACGATAAAGTAATTTGGATAAACGAAATATACTAACCTCTGAGAGAACCACTAGTAGACATGTTTATCAGAATAGGTTGGACATGTTACGATGGCGGAAGTTATACTAATCCAAAGAAAGTACAGGACAAATGGAAGTCCGAAGACCAAGACGAAGACCCAAGAAGAGATGGGAAGACAGTCAACAAGTATGCGAAGAATATCTCAAGAGTAAACAGCTGAACAGGATATACCGCTAGCGAAAGGAAGTTGAAGATTATAATGGAGGAAGCCAAAATTTGATTTTAGTTGTAGTACCATAGAAGTAGAAGGACGATTGTCCATTTATCTATCAATTTATTGGTCAACTGGGGTATGTGTAAATCGTATTGAAGTGAGTCTCTCTTTCTCTACTGAAGATCTTTAAAATAAGAACAGTCGTGACCTATGTCTGTTCTAAGCTGTGAGATCAGCCATACGTTGTCTTGGAAAAGAAGAAGCTTGAGGTAGTTTCCTCTTGCTTTCCTCGAGGATTTTTTATCGACTATATCTGGTCTAGATCCGTTGTGTTCTGCGATAACAGGGGTACCTCAAGAAGGATGTGTCTTCCTACCAAACAGCTATTGTGATAGATGAAAATGATGGTTTGATTTCTAACTTTAAATTTTATACATTTGTTTTACCGATCCGTATTGAGTTAGTACTATTTCTTTTTCTTTCTTTGGCTAGAGATGTCCGTTATTCCATCCACGACGAGATCCAGCTTTCCATCCATGATCTCGCTGGACATTGTGGTAGCCTTCTCCAAGTTGGTACATTTAATTTGCATACATTTGCTAAACTCTCTGCTCCCATTCGTTCCATGTGATTGTTCTTTTCCTCCTTCTTATACTTCCCTCTTGATGATTACTGTGGGTCGGAGCAAGGCTCCTGCACTGCACTGCCACCAGGGCCCATTGTGTTCCCTTGGGGTTACAGAAGACTTGAGTCCCTGAACAGGTCTGTCCCTTCGGCGAAGGACAGATTCCCGTTCAAAGGCGTGTCTTGAATGTCTCTTGGTTCAAGAAAGGGAGAGCCAAGGTGTTTGCGTCTTAAGGCCGCTAATGCCTTGCATTTGCAGAGGACGTGTTAAGAGGTTTCCTCTTGCTCTTGACATTTCCTACACTGGTTATTTAACACAATCCCTATAATGTGGAGATGACTGTTCATGGATCCGTGGCCTGTAAGGAGGCCCGTTATTATCCTGATTTGTCTTCTGCTTAGATTCGGAATATAGTCTAGCGATTTAGGCAAAGGGCTCTTGATGAAGGCTCTAGCCTGTCTGGGTGTGAGTCTAGAGGGAAAAGAATGCTGAAATTGCGCGTTTGCGTGATTCCAGAACTCGTGCCTCACATGTTTGGGGGCTATTCCAAAAGCTGTCTTTGGACCTACTGAAGGTTCAGAGGCCCCAGCCACAGCTAGGACATCAGCTTACTCATTGCCACTTATTCCACTATGGCCCGGAACCCATAGGATTTTATACGCTCTACTCTATACTCTGCTAAACTCTCTGCTTCCATTCGTTCCATGTGGTTGCTCTTTTCCTCCTTCTTATACGTCCCTCTTATTAGCACATCTAAAATTTAATACACTAAGTCTTCAGAAGATAAAGTACTCGAGGAAGAAGAAATCGTGCCTCAAATTAAAATGCCTTTCTTGGAGCTATGAATGAGTTTCTCTTATTAAATTTGCAAATAATCATATATTATGAAAAACGTCTTTGTCTGTGATTTCTTTCACGGATTAAATCATCCGAGGAATTTTGTGGCTATAACTTTTGCCTTCTTCTTCAAAACATAAGAATTACCTTCATATAATAGTAGCACTTTATGTGGTGGTGGGAGCTCAGTTGGCAAAGTGCTCGCGTAATGGCAAAACGTCGATTACGGTTTAAGTTCGATTCCCCAGCATTGCCACGTAGCAGATAAAAATGTTGCAGTGCAACCCACCACACAGTTTCTCTGGTTCATAATGGTGGGCTTTTAATGCCTAAAATATTCACTAGAATTTTTGTCGTTCGGATTCGACGTTAAACTGTAAATCCCTCGTGCTTCCACCTATTAAGCTAAGGGATGGCTGTTTGCTTACTAAAAAGTTGCTTCCGAGTCTTTTAAAGTAGAAATTTGACAAGGTAAATTAGATATTATTATCTTTATTATTAGGTATCTAGCATATTCGTTAGTCTCACGGATTTTCATTACGGCCGCCATCTTTAGTTTTCTTAAATTATATAATGAGTTACAAGACATAGTTTACAAAAGCTTATTTTTATTTATGCAAGAATCCTGTTCTTGTAGGAGATTTTGTGAAGAGAAAGTGCTAAAGATTAAAAAACATTAACTTGATCTACTTGGCAACGCTTGGTATTTTCCTAAGCTCTCGCGTGAGGCTATAAGATAATAAAAAATTAGCATAAAACCGCCGGCTAACAATTTATAAATGTTAGAAGCACCTTATCTTCATCATTTTTTTTTACCGAGCACACTAATTATAGCATTAATAAAAGCATTGTTATATTAACATTAAAATTCCCCAACAACAAATTATAAATCCTAAGAAATAAAATATTTTAACTTGTTTCTTTATATTTATGCAATCTATTATAAATGATTTGGAACGAATTGTGATGAGGGTGTTTCTATTCTATATTTCACGAAGAAGTCCATGCTTTAATTCCTCTAGGATTATAGATCTATTGGGGTGTACTAGAACCTTTGACTATCTTTACAGCAAAAAATCCAAGGGATAAAACCTGGCGACTTACGTGGCCATTTAATTATCCATTTGGTTATAATCAGTTGTAGAGGAAATACGTCATCTATAATATCCCCCGAGGGAGCCTAAATCCTCTAAAGAGCGCGTACCCAGGTGGCGGATCGGGGAATGTTCTTCAGATATGAAGGGTAGGAGGGAAAAATACTTCCAGCGAACCATACAAACAAAAAAACTGTGGAAAACAGCAGTTCCTTCAGTTGAGTTTCATCATTGTCATTTACACTACCTCTTAGTTGCCCCGAACTTTATTGCTGGTTTGTGTGTTTCTATTAGATCAATTTTGAGGAATTTATGGAAATTACGTCCTGAGTTCTGCGCTCGCACCTCTTTAGGAATCGGCTCCGGTGAATTTTTTTTCTGCTTAAACAAAGGAGTTTGGGCTAGTCGCTTAATTAATGCAGACGTTTTGTTCTCAGCGAAATCAGTGTGGGGTTAAAAATAGTCTTGCAATTAAATTTCGTGCCGTTTTCTCGAAACAATACGCGACAGTAAAGTCGGATTAAGTATTAACAAGAATCAATATTTTGGTTGAGAATACCGTAGGGTTTCTCTTATCGTTTTATACGGTTAATATTAAACCCGGTACTCCCGTGAAGATTTGCCATTCCAACAAAAACGTTGTGCCTCGGTTTATCGTTTCTAGTGCTTAAACAACCAGTTCGTTGCCATTTCTTCATTGTTCCGGAAGAATTCTTATGGTGCAACCTGTTTCAACCTGTTGTGTCTTTGTTACTTTGTTTTAGTTGCTAATGACGTTAACATAATTGCCAGGTCTGTGTTCCTTCCTCACTGGGGCGTTGATTAAGCGCAATATTTTTATTGAATGATTCATTTTTTGTTGCTAATTGTTTAGCAGGCATTAATTTTACTTGTGTTGGGAACTCAGTTGATATTGAATACATAGTCTTGTCTTCATTTTACAGTAAATGTCGTAGTCAGTGCCGGCTCGAATAAAAGTTCGGATGTTGGGAAACTCGACACGTCCGAACTTTTGCTCGAAACGCCACACTAACTGTGTTTTCGTTCGAATGTTTCGCGTATAACTGGACGAATATATATATATATATATATATATATTGCTATGATATTTACCCTAAATTATGTATTTATACTATGCTATACTTTGACTATGTTATTTTTGCTTCGTAATGCTTATTTTATATTTAAAAGGATACTATTTTGGATGTAGGAATCCAGATTATATCTGAAATAGAGATTGATTAGCTTGATTATTATGTAAATTGTGCTATAGGTATAGGAAATTATGATTAAAAATGATAAATGTATACCTGATTAGTATGAATGGTAGTTTCCGATCCACCAATCAAACTGCATATTTAAATTAAGTAAAGTAATTACAAATTTCCATAAACTACAATAACTTTCTTACAATTTAAGTTACATTAAAAAGGAAAACACCAAAATGTTCCTTGAAAAGGATATCCACACGACCTATTTCCAATATAGTATAAGAAAGTTGACAATTAAATTTTCACTTAATTAAATAAATAATTATAAACATATTCAAAGTTAATATAAATCAAAACAAACCAGCCTATCATACATAGGAACATTATTTCAAACATATTTTTCTCTAAAGAAAAGTATAACATCCACAAATTAACATTATTATATCTAGCTGTCAAAACCATTATGTTTTTGTGTATTTTCCTTTTTCTACGTATTTTGTGAGGAATATTGAGGCAAATAGGATATATATCAAGCTAGGTTCGTCTGCTGGAAGCTTCTTCGTAACTTGAAAAGGTGGTGTTCGCTAACTTTGAATACCTCTGAGATTGTGACTATTTAGACTTTCTGCCTGTAATTGTCTTTCGCGAACCCTTCCTCCTCCCTGTGTCAACCGAAGAGCCAGTTGACATATTTTTATTGTGGACAGACGAGAACCATAGTTTGGCCTGTGACAGCTTAAAGTTAGTTCCTAATATGTTTTGTAATAACCAATTTAATACCTAAAATTACATGCCACATCATGTTTATGGCATAATAGCGACTGCAGATTTTTGGCAACCCTGTATGTATACTGCAAATAAAAAGTCTTTATAGTTATTTATCTTCTACATGCATTTTCCATGGCGCTTCTATTTCTTTATTATTTAGTGAAAATCATTGTTCTAGCATCTAGAATAATTCTATTTAAGGAATACACAGTTTGCAAATTACATCAGGGTAACTAAATTAAAGCTTTACCATATTTATATTTTCTTCTGTTACCTGGCGTTGGTGTCAAGGTTTAGTACCACCAACATTCCAAATTGAAATATATCTTAACCAAAACCAATAGTGATCGTGTACCTACACAAACATGCTTAAATAATCAATAGAGGTGCATTTTTTCGAAGATACAATTTCAGATTCGTTTAATGAGAGACAGTTATTTCGTTTTGGAAAGTATTTCTTCTGCAATTTTATGCATACTTATGATACTCCATAAATCTTCCGTGGTATTTCAGGAAGTGCCTAAAATATACTGGAATGCCATGTTTTATCATGTTTAACATCAAGATCCACTTCAAATTAATAATGTTTACGCAGCGTTTCTAATGCTTGAATATAACATTCCTCATGATTAATACATGCATATGAATTTCAAGTCCTGTTATTGTTGCTATTATCATAGAAAAAAGAAAGCCAATTTTCCAGATGGTTTGGAGAACATCAAATTCGTGTTTTAAAAGTTAGCACGTGCCTCGAAGCATGAACCGCTACCACTTATGTTCAGTTGATTGCCATTTAACGTAAAGGAGCCGCCACGTGTGAAGTTAAATGCACGATTAATGATCTATCCTATCACAAATAGTTGCGTTAAGCAAATTTCACCTCGCATAATCATTATCACACACTAAATTTAATAGTGCAGTAGTTTATTGACAGGAAGTTAAGCATTTTTTGTGTTCACTTAAAATTTGAATGTAACTTTCTTCAGCTCTGTTTGTTCGAAGAGAATATGCTACTGTAAGGAAAAAATGTAAAATCACTATATGAAAATTTAAGAAAGTGGTTATGATTTTGCGTGCCATTAACATGACACTCACTTCTCTTTATTGGCTAAATTATTTCTAGAGTTATAGGTATTAAAGTAAATGTAGAAAGAATTTTATTACCAATATAACCGTTAGAAATTGAATTTAAGGTATTTTATTCTGAGTAAAAATTCCAAAGTTGCCTCAGATGACCTAGTCCACCAGGTTACGTTTCTTCTTCAACTAGTTCTGCATAAATGTGCAAAAACCATTTAGAAATTATGCGAAAAAGAGAGCCTCGCGGTTAACCAGAAAAACATAATATTGCTAGCATTTAAGAGGAAGGGTATTTGAATAACCTCAGATCACCAAAAATATTCGGGAAAAGCATTTAGATATTAAAGAAGACTAAGTATTTGGGACTCTTCCTCGATACCAAACTAACCTATAGTCAGCATCTGGAACACAACAAAGCCACAGGCATTCTTTACCTGTTGGCTAATGTTTGGAAGGACGTGGGGATTGTGACTCAAAATGATATCTCAAAGTTGGTATACCACAGCTGGACAACTGGAGCAAAGATGAGCCGCATGAGAATATCAATGGATATGTCTGGTACACAGATGGATTAAAAACTCACAATGGGACAGGGATTGGCATATTTGAAGCTGAAACGGGCAACAATATAAGCATAAGTCTGGGAAGCTATGTCATTATGTTGAAGGCACAGACTCTAGCCTTCGTTATCTACGTTTAAATCATGATACAGAAGGCCCATACTCACAGGAAGATCTGTATCATGTGGGACATGTGCTTTTAGCAAATGTATTAAGAGTTTCGGCAAATACTTTAATATATTAATACAGGAAACTCATATAAGTTTAGCATGATGAAATGCGAGACATTGATAGTGGCGTCATCTAAGCAGTTCGGTGGGCAAGTGTCAGTAAATTTGGATAATAAATTTACAGATTACTGTTTTAAATTCATTTTAATAGTTAAAAACCTAACCCTACAAAATGTTATAAACTTATTAAACTTATAAAGTAAAGTAAAATATCATAATTATCAAATATTATTAATTAAATAAGGGTTTTGCTATAAGAAAGTAAATGGCATTTGCTTTAAATGTGCCACAAATGTTTTCGACTGCTCCCAAATACAAATCTTAGTGGCCCACCAAGCCGCACGGAGCGCTGCCGTCAGTGTCACGAGTTTTTCGGCCAAGTTTCCTGTATTAATATATTAAAGTATTTGGTTTCGGCTAGTAATTGGGGCAAAATAACAAACTATGTTTGATATAAGTACTACGGCACCAAAGAGTATATGGTAACGAACAAGCGGGCAAACTAACTACCGCTAGGGAGGAAATGGTTAAGAAAAACTCACCGTGATTCCTGGGACGACCATTCTGGGTTGAGGCACTCAAAGACTCTGATCGGGGGTCCATCCAGGAAAGCAACGAACGAACTCCCAAATTTAGGAAGAGTGGAAATAAGACAGCTGACAGGCATCCTGACTGGACACAGTCATCTGAAAGAACATCTAGGAATCTTTGTTAAAGCTAGTGGACAACTCAATATGTAGAGTCTCTGAAGAGGAAGAAGAGACACCTCTTCACAGATTATATTACTGCGAAGTCCTAACGGCCTGCAAAAGACGCCACTTCAGCCAATTAGAACTGGAACCTGATATAATCAAAGGGGTTTTCATTTAGTATCATTTAATTATTGTAATTTTTAGCTAACAACAGATTTAGTGCAGTTTAGTAACTTTTTTTCTTGTGGTAAATATGAAAGCCGTACATGCTATTTCATAAATTCCCTTTAAAAAGTTTTATGTATCATTTCACATCTCCCACTCGCTAATACGAAATAATTCGTAAATAGATCTTCTAAGCCTAAAAATCGTCCGAAGAAGAGAAACTACAATAGTTGTACGTTTTTAAATACGTCTGCTGATCCCGAGGCAGTGTACTTGGACTCCTTCTCTACTTGATATATCACGAAATATATATCTCAAACGGAAAATATCATGAATACTTGTAACTGCCAACGATGCACTCATACCGGTTAAGATGGAAGTGAAATACCTGGACCAATGGTTAACTTGACATACACATATAAACCAACACAGCTAGATCTCAAGTATCGTCAAATCAATCGGTTTCTAGGCCAAAAATCCAAATTACCAATCAGCAATTAACTGTTATTATATAAAACCATGCTTAAACCCATCTGGTCTTATGGATACCAGTATGGACAACAAGACTGAAACATATACAAAGGTTCTAATCAATTTGGTACGCAGATGGATCAAATACTTAAAATGGGACAGGGATTGGCATATTTGAAGCTCGAACGAGCAATGAAACTCTGCCTGCGACACTTGACGGGTGGATTGAGTAGCCTGTTGGGTGCCGTTGCCGGTCCCAAGCCCGGGTAAAAGAGGAGGGTTGGCGGAACGGGTTAGCAGCCTATCCGCCGGAAAATACATGTAAGCTCCTAGAACCAGAGAACAGCCTCGGAATCGGACGGATTTGATGACGACGAAAACTGCGCGAAAACGGAAAAAGCAAGAATGGAGAAAAAGAGTGATCAGGATAGGATGCTGGAATGTACGGTCTTGGAACAAGAAACAACAGGAAGTGATGTTGGAGTTGGATAGAAACAATATAGATATATGTTGTATTTCGGAGACAAAAAGGAAAGGTAAAGGAGTAATACCATACGAGGACTACACCTTAATCTACAGTGGTGTAGGAAAAGAAGAAAGAGGGAAAGAAGGAGTGGGGGTTTTAATTAAAAGAAAATACGAATCAGCAATCGACGATGTAATATATGTAGGTATCCGAAAGAATAGTAGCAGTGACCTTAAAAATGAATAACGGCATTTTGCATGTAATAAGTGTATATGCCCCAGAGGACTCAAAACCCAAGCAGGACACTGAAGATTTCTACGAAAAATTACAAGAATACATGAATTTAATACCAAAAGGACAATCGGTTTTATGGATGGGTGACCTAAACGCGAGGATAGGAAATGACACAATTCAATGAGTAAAACAGCGATTTAATGAGGTTACAAAAAACAACAACGGCGATAGCTTACTTATGCGCGGATAACAATCTGAGAATAAACAATACATATTTTAACCACCAAATGAAATACAAGTATACATGGCAAAACAGTAGAGAGAGTAAATCAATTATTGACTACATAATTTCAAATGAACACATACATCCATCCCAGATACTGGATATCAGAACATTAAACGCAGCAGAAATAGATAGTGACCATAAGTTAGTGTTGGGTAAAATACGATTAGAGCTACAGAAAGCTAAAAGAAAAACACCCGAATACGTAGAGAAGCTCAAAATAGAGCTACTAGAGGATCCAAGCGTACAGGGATTGTATCAGACACGACTAGAGCAACATATATTACAGAACAAGATACAGGAAGAGGACGAAGTAGATGAAGCGTGGAATAAATTAAAGACAAATATTTCGCAGGCTGCAAAGGAAGCATTAGGCTTCAAAAGAACAAATAAAGACAAACAGGCCAAGGTCAAAAAACCATGGTTTTGTATAGAAGTTAAAGAATTAGCGGAGAAGAAAAGAGCAGCATATAGAAGATATAAGTCAACGCAGACGGATGAAGAGCGCGAAAACTATAAGAGGGTACGAAATGAAATCAACTCCAAAATAAGAGAAATAAAAGAAAATTACTGGGAAAAGTATACAAACGATCTGCAGAGAGACTTTTACGGTCAACAAAAACAAATATGGAGAATGATACGTACACAAAAGAAAGAAGTGCAAGATTTTGTAGAAACAAATAAAATAAAAGAGGATATATGGGTCGAATACTTTAAAAATCTCTACGCAGAAAACGCGAGAGACGGAGGGCAGGACGACGAAAGAATAAGGACAGTACGCACCAGACTCGAAGTTGATGAGGAAGAAATATTGACAACTTTACGAAAACTAAAAAATAGGAAATCGCCTGGCGAGGATGATATAACGAATGAAATGTTGAAA
Source organism: Limonius californicus (assembly GCA_014611495.1). Taxonomy (NCBI): domain Eukaryota; kingdom Metazoa; phylum Arthropoda; class Insecta; order Coleoptera; family Elateridae; genus Limonius; species Limonius californicus. Next base: position 34,959 of record JABXWE010001272.1, on the reverse strand, counting down.
TATGGAGGCCCTGTACTCTCACAAGAATTAGTTAAGATGATGCAGACTATATTCCAAAAAGCAACAATTCCACACTCCTGGAGAACTGGTATAATAATTCCCATATTTAAAAAGGGACAAAAACAAATTCCCAATAATTACAGAGGCATAAATCTGTTACAAAGTGCACTAAAACTTCTAACAAAAATTGTAACACAAAAACTAGCAGAAATTATAGAGATAAGGGACGAACAACACGGATTCAGGGTTGGAAGATCATGTAACGATGCCATATTTGTTATTAGACAAATAGCTGAAAAAGCATTAGAATTTAATACGCCTGCTTTCCTTTGCTTTGTGGACATTACTAAAGCATTTGACAATATTCAACTCTATCATGTACTAAAGATTCTAGCTAAATATAATGTTCCAGACAACATAGTTAACCTAATAGAGGATATATATAAGAATAACCAGAGCAGAGTTAGAACAAATGGTAAATTATCCAAAACAATTCCAGTAAACAAGGGCATTAGGCAAGGAGACTCATTAAGTCCGATGCTATTTAACATGATAATGAATGAAATAATTGAAGATATCAAGAATAGACAAGGCTACAGAATGGGAGATGCCGAAATTAGAATAATTTGTTACGCCGACGATGCAGCGCTAGCTGCTGACAACGAGGATGATCTACAGAGACTATTATTTCATTTCTCAAATAGCTGTAAGAGATTCGGATTAAACGTTGCCACCAACAAAACCAAATGCCTAACAATAAGTAGAGAACCTCTCCGATGTAAACTAGAACTAGACGGACAAATAATAGAACAAGTACACGGCTTCAACTACCTAGGGACAGAAATAACGAGTGACAGAAGATTGAATGATGAAGTGCAAAGACAAGCCAATAAAGCCTTGAGAATATCTGGATGCCTGAACGATTGCATATGGCGAAATAAATACTTAAGAACAGAACTAAAGGTAAGAGTATACAAATCAGTAGTAAGACCGGCACTGACATATGCCTCAGAAACACGTGCGGATACAGTTAAAACAAAGCAGATGCTGGAAACTGTGGAAATGAAGACACTTCGAAAAATAACAAACAAATCCCTAAGAGACCACATTCGAAGCGAAGATATTAGACAAGAGTGTAATATACAAAAGATCGGAGAATGGGTAGAACGACGCAGAGATGAATGGAATCAGCACATATCAAGAATGAACGAGACCAGACAAGTAAAGATAGCAAGAGATAGAAGACCACGCGGGAAGCGCAGCCCCGGAAGACCAAAGAAAAGGTGGAAAGATAATCTGGAATGAACAAGCTATTAGCTTAATAAGAAGAAGAAGAAAGAACGAGCAATGATGTAAGAATAAACCGGAGAAGCTATGACACTGTGTTTCAAACAGAAACCCTAGCACTCCTCACATGTGCTTAAATCATGATGGTAGCAGGAGAATTTATATCATTTCGAGTAACCAGGAGGCAATCAAATCGATGTCAGTAAATGTATTCAAGTCTGGGCTAGTACTAGAGCATCATAAGAACTTCCTAGAGCTGGAACAAAATATCAAAGCATGTTTGGTATGGGTAGCAGGACACCAAGGAGTATCATTGACAGCCTTTTAGCTCCACTGCTGGGCATTGACCTCTTCTCTGCCACGTGTTTCTCCTCAGTGCTAAGGTAGAAACACGAGGCACCTACAGTTTAACGTCGAATCCGAACGACAGAAATTTTATAGAAGGTTTTTAGCATTAAGATTCCATGGTTGCAAGCCGGATTGAGAAATTGTGTATTGCGGATTGCAGACAAGATTTTTATACATCTGCATAATAATGCTTAGGTTTCGAACCAAAGCCAGAATCGACGTTTTACTCAGAAAGCGAGCGTTCTACCAACTGAGCTACTACTACGCATGAGTACATTGCAATGAATAAGCAAAAGCTGGAAGCGGTTCACTCCCTGGGTTCAGAAATATCCTGCGAAATAGTCAGAAAATGGCTAAGAAAACCTCGTCGTGATTATTGAGACGATAATCTTGGGTTGAGATACTCAGAAACCGAGCCAACTGAGCTACCACCACACATGAGGATATTGCAATGAATAAGCGAAAACTGGAAGCTACTCACAGTCCCTGGGCTCAGAAATAACCTGCGAAATGGTCAGAAAATGGCTAAGAAAACCTCGTCGTGGTTACTGAGACGATCATCTTGGGTTGAGATACTCAAGTACTCTCAGCAGAGGTCCATCTAGGAAAGCAATAAAAGAAGTCTCTAATTTAGGAAGAGGGAAAATAAGACAACTGGCAGGTATTATTAACGGACAGTCATCTAAAGAAACATCTATCGTTGATAAAGCAAGCGGACAACTCAACATTTATAGACTGTAGAAAGGAAGAAGAGCGTCTCTTCTTTCACTGATTATGCTACTGCGAAGGCCTAATGGTCCGCAGACAAAGACATCAGAATTAGAACCTGATACGATCAGAGGGGTTTCCGTTAAGACAGCGCTGGGGAGCTTTAGGAAACCAGGACTCTTAACGCGAAGCCGAGAGGAAATACTGGGGGCACCATAGTATTTATAAGTCGTTGTGTATGGGACAAGAGACCAACCACAAGGAAAAAAATTTGCAATAATCCCAGATATAATCTGTTCGTATTAATAGTTTTAATTTTATAAATTTGTTTACATAAAGAAAATACCTTAATTTATTAAATTGCATTGATTTGACTTTCTTAGTAAATATATGTCAATTTGATTTGTGTATACCTAATGTAGGTAAAATCATATGTATAAGAATGGATATGCAAATGCCGAAAGAGTTGAATAATAATGTATTTGTTAATAATTACTGTGTTACATAAATACTGGCACTATTATTTTTGCTTAAATATTAAGTTTATCCTTGATTAGTTCGTGTAGTTCTCCTAGGCTGTTGATATAAAAGTTAGGGGTCCTATCCTTGTTCTCGCTTTTAACAGCATCGTCGAGACTCGCTACTCCTGTTAATACCAGCAATGTTTGGTAACCACATTTTGAACCAAATTCGATATCGTGTTCCAGACTGCAATGGAAAGCTGTATATAAAATGTATAGAAAAAATGGAGTACTTACGAATCTCCCACAAATATTGTTCTGGAAGGATCTAGAATGTTAAACCTTTTCGTAATGTATTTGTTGAAATGTATGCCTGGTTTCCCGAAAGCTGTGGGAACTCTGTTTGCAAATGATGCGAGCGTATCCTGAAAATAACCAGGACCTGAAACAGTTCGAAGGAAATTAGAGATAAGTGTTACGTGAAAGTATTGCTGAAAGTTTAGTTTAAGTAACTCATAGTTGGTTTCCAAGAATTTCACTGGATATAACAATTACAAGAATGTAGAGAAAAGTCACCCAGTACAGACCGGCTCTCAATGTATGGCAACAATGTATTGTGGTTGCCTAATTTTAAAAATTAGTGTGTTTAGCATTATTTAATGTAATATATTAGTTCTGCAATAGTTTAAAAGTAGAGTCAAATACACGTCTATACAGAAGATGCTGATAAATGAAACAATGGCCGAAAACAAAGCTGAATTATACTGTAGGGTTTAGTAAACCTGAGTTGAAACGGTAATCGAGATTTTAAGAATTTCATTTGAATCTGTAGTGTGGTACGTACTATGTTGTTCTTGTTCTTACGAAGACAAATTTAGTATAGGCAGATCCTGTTCATGTATATAGAGCTCTATTACATATTAGGCGAAAACAATTCGGGCAAATAATCGTCCAGTCAGTCAAGAGACAGGTCAGTGCTACTGATGGTGCTGGGTGTTGCCCCCAAAATGAATACTTGGTTTAAAACTAAAATTAATCGTGGTCTTGACCTTTAAAGTATATACATTTACTAAGTCCAAAGAATGCACTATACTAAGTAATTTTCCTCTAACATCCTGTATTTCAACATATAGCATACCCATAAATACTGCATTTGGTCCAATCGGACATATTCTATCTGTAGCCGCTGTTATAAATAGTACATCCGGTCTGCGAAGATAAGCTGAGGCCTGAAGAAGTTTGGGACAATTCATGTTAAGGTCGACGTCAATCACAACTGCCCCAATATTTTCGTTGTCCTGCAGAAGCTTTCGCAATTCTTCGACGGTCTCTTCAATCTTATCTGGCTAGATGTACAGAATACTTATTTAAAAATTACGTTGCGTTTTGTGGTATTTTACAAAAGTATGGTACAGAGCAACAACAAAACCGTGAAAGGGAATACTTACCGTAGCAGCTAATTTGAATCCAGCTTCTAAAAATTCTTTCTTCATTATGGGTGTGCTTAGAAGGTAAACTTCCTTGTTGTAGTTAATCGATTTAAGATAATCTAGTATGGCTAAAGTCGGATAAACTACATCATCTCTTCCGGAATTGAACTGAAAACTGTCGAATTTTTGTTGGTACCGATCCAAACCAACAGTGCAGTTATTGGAGACAAAGCGAACTCGTTTTCCGCATTCTCTTAGTTTTGAAAGGGTCTCCTTTACGCCAACAACTGGTTTGTTGATCATCCATAGTACACCTAGAACGGATAAAAGATAATAATTAGATTAATTAATATAGAGAGTCCTCTGACACATGCTCCGTTTTCTTGTCTCTTTTTAGTAAGTTTATCATCACACATTAGAAAGATTAAAGTGCAAGGTCAGATTGTGTAAGTAACTACTAGGAAAATGTATGGGCTAATGCTAAACACGATGAACACGTGATTAGTGGTACTTATCAATTTGTATTAAAGAAGTGGTTGATAGTAACTGTTATTGATTTTGAACCGTAAATTTCTGGGAAGGAAACTCTGACCATAAAAACGCGAGCAAATACATGATTCAACTCTCTATCAATCACTCTGATACAGTACAAAACTATAGGTTATTGGATATTTCTTAATATCAGCATAACGCGAAGTATTGTCAATCGCATTAATTAATTTGCCTAAGAAAAGACTATGACGTGCACGTAAATGGCGTAAATATTCAAATAGCGAGCTTCAACAATGATTAAAATAATGATTATGTGCAACATGCCCGCCTTGCCTTGTTAAAAATTTAATACAGGTAAATTTCCAATGTTAGCCTTTTCAGTTGCTACTCTAACTAACTTTTTACGTAATAAAATTGCAATCCGTTCAAAGTAATGCGGCATTACCGTTTAATCGAAACTAAAACAAAAGTACATTTAGGTGAAATCACATACCGGGAAAATAGAGTTGCGGTCTTCCCAGCTATTTCCACACGCGGTATTTCTCATTTACTAATTAGTTTGGGTTAACTGTTTTCGATTGCGGCCATTAGGATGTTAATTTATTTAGCTTAAATATTTTTTTATAATTAACGTACCGGAATCGCGTATTACCACTATTATATGTAATAATGACATGACACAAGGAGAATCTATATTAACAAATTTGAATACATGAACATTAAAAAAAATGGGGATACCCACAAAAGAATCTTGGGTTACATACAGCTATTGGGATTCTCAGTCGATAGTGGTACAGTATTTAACGTTAGAGAATTCGCAAGAGATAATTATGTATAATATAATCTGGTAAATATTAGCAGAGGTTTTGAAATATATACAGCAAGCAAAGAATTGTGTACAACTAACACTTAGTATATTATCAACGGAATGTGCGAAACTCTTAGGGAGCTCCCATCACACAACAGTTACGGGAATGCCAGCGAGGAATGTAAACTTCATTACGCTGGCGGATTCCTCATAGAATCGTGGTTAGGGGATTTCAAACAAAAACGGAGTATTAGATATAGTTAGGGGAATCCCAGCAGCGAATGTGAACTACATACAGTTAGAGAATTTTTTGTTGCCTATAAACAGGGGTTTCCCATCAAAAAATAGGGTGTTACTTTTATTCAGGCTAATTTCAGCAAAAATAATCGTCGTCGTCGTTTCCTCCATGGAATAGGTTTTTGACTTGTTTCCTTCCACCTCTTCTTGGTGTATTGGTTAACGATAGTAAAAATGCATGGAATTACGATGTATTACAGATAATTGGGCGAAACCCACCACAGGAGGTTGTATTAGACATACCTACATGAAAGTTTTCCGTGTATTAAGGTATTACATTAGTTAGAGGAATCTCAACAGAAAAAGTGAATTATGTATAGTTATTGGATTTCCCTGAAAATTGTTTGCTGCGTATAGTGTGCATATTCCCACTAGAGAATAGGGTACCATTACGTGTGGGTAGGTAAATTCCAGCAAAGAAAAGTGTGTTGGTGACAGTAACAAAATCCTATTAAATTAGGGTGAATGAAAGATACCTAAGGAAAACCCAGCAGAGAAGGTTGTATTAATTACAGGTAGAGGAATCCCAGCAAAGGATATAAATTACATATAACTAGGGAAATCCTCCGGATACTGTTTATTACAATCTGTCCAAATATAGATTTTTTAATATTTAAAATAAGCGAGATATCAAACTTATTCATCTTAGTAGACTCACCCTGTATGTATGTAACTATATTACCCGATTAGACTTTTTTTTATTACCGTTGCAAGTAAGTCCCTGTCTGTGCATAAGATTAAAAAAAATGTAGGCAACTCAATTTACAACCTACTATTTGTTTCCATAACGAGGGAAATTAATACGGGATAAATAATACCCTCTTTCTCACTTTTCAAATTCAAATTCCATTGTTATGGAAACAAATAGTAGGTAGTAAATTGAGTTGCCTACATTTAGGCGCTTCTTAAGGAGTCTTTGAGAAGCTCTATCCCTGAAAGGAAACACTTTTGGCCATACATTTATTAACAAAAGATGTTTGTTTTCATGCATACTTTAAGTCCTAGAAGTTTGTCCCTGCAATGCATTACACCCTGTATAACTGGAAAGCATAAGGCAAAATGGAATTGAACACGGATGATATACAAAAATAAATTTAATGGCAAAAATTATCTGCTGCAAGTGTATATAATACAGGGAGGCTAATAATGCACGACTCATATACAGGGTGACATATTAGTGCGATTTTGTTTCCTAACGTCTTTATTATAGTAGCTTCTAGCAGCTTGTAGCAACTACAAATACGGAAGTGGTTTTTTTTTTATTACTGTGCATAACGTAAAATTGTTTCTGACTGTACTGGGTACTTTGTTCTACTGGGGCAATGGACAACTTCTTTATTTTAAATGGAACATCCTGAATATTATTACATTTTTGGATTTCTTAGTATTTCTATAGTATTTGAGGTATCTGTCGCTAACGGTTTCGGTAATAAACACATATATTTTAATTTTTCAAGGTATTCCCCTCGGTAGTCAATGCATTTTTGCATCCGTGAAAACCAATCTTCAAGACATTTTGTTATGTTGATGTTGATTTTGCCACTGTATCTGAATTAGAGTCATATTTTAATTGCCGCTCTGTAGCCGATTACAATATTATTTTCCAAATACAGTGTGGTGTGGACCATTTATTTGTTATCATGCAGAATTGCCGATTGGTGTTGTGTCTACGCGCTTGGCCCTGGACGCTTTCTGTGAATTTAGGTGTCAAATTGTTCCAGAATTATTGCACCATATTTCGCAATGTGGTGTAATATTTTTGACCGATGCATGTTCGCGTTGCGTTTCCTCTTGAGTCAAATTTCCACCTTCGTTCGGCCCGGTCACCCAAATACCATCTTCGGAAACTGTAGATAAAATAAGAAAAAAAATGGACTCTAGGCTTTGGGAGTGAACTGACGTGTTTTCTGTTGGATATCGGATTTTGTCACAGCTCTTCTGCTAATTGAGTTATCGTTTTGTATTTTTGCGTTATGTAAGAGAATCTCGACTGCGTCGGATTAAAAATATTAGCAGAGTGTTACCTTTCTACAAAAACAATTCAGTGAAATTGTTTTCTCGATTGTGTCATATAAAGCGATCAAACCCGTGGTAGATTTGTTCATCGAGCTATTTTAAGTGATCCCCCCGTCCAGCGGTGGTGATATTGTCATCTGAAATTCCCGCTTCTTCTCTCTCGACGTCGAAAAAGCCCTGTCAGAAGCGATCCTATCAACGAATTTCTCCCGCTTCCCGAAGATCTTAGGAACAGTCCAGTTGTGCCTCTCTTTGCTTCCTACCGAACAACACTAGGGTAAGAGAAATTCTAATTGTGTGGTGAAAACTGTTGCCGAGTTAATCTTCAAGTTTCAAGTGCTGAGCCTTTTTTTAATAAAAATACGACGTAAAGCGACCTTCAGTCGCCAGTTGTTCTTTCTTCTTTCGGTTAAGTAAAGGGTAATTATACATTGTATTAATCGTTATAATTTTTGTATCGTCAGTAAACTACAAGAAGTTCAATTATATGTGTTTTGAAATTTATTAAGTTTTATTTTTGTGTATTTTTTTATCTTTGTGTGCATGAACTTTGCAAGCTTTACATATAGGAGGAGGCACAATAAAAGTGAGTCTGATTCCCGTAAGCTGCTGGTTTCTCGGCCTTGCACGGGAACTGGTAATCTGTTGTGATTTGGAAGGTGGCGCCCGTTAATTTTGACCTACCCTGTACACATCTAGGAAGATTTCCCTTCCGTAACCGGTTTCCGTGAATCACCCCTACTCCTCTGAGCTAAGTCTTTTTCCACCTATCTTGTTGCGGGTCGTCGAAATAGCTCGTTTGGCCCGTAACAATTTTCTCCAATCTCCCTGCGTTACCTTTTTTTTTTTCATTTTTAAATGGGTCAAGCGCTTCTTCGGCTGATGTAAAACGTAAACCCCGTAACTTATTATTTGCAGGCGGAAATAAAAAGAAATCATTAGGTGCTTGGTCTGGACTATACGGCGAACGACCCATTATTCATTAATCATTCGAGCAGCAGTGTGCGCCCGAGCGTTATCTTGATACAAGATGATCCTTCCTCTTGGACGTTTTTTCCCGAATATTTGGAGAACTTGAAGTAAAAAAAGTGTAGTCTACCATTCATTTGTTCTCAAAAACCCAAACTGCCGACTGTTGCTTTTCTTCTGGATCATAGCAGTATACCCAAGTTTCATCACCGGTAATGATCTACACCATATGAGACGATCCATTGTCAAAGCGATCCAGTGTGGATCTGCTCGATGCCACACGGTTTTCTTTTTGAACTGGAGTCAAATTGTAGGAAATTCAACGGGCACAAAGCTTATGTACCATCAAATTTTTGGGTAAAATGGTGTCAATTGCTTTCACACCAATCTGTAAAGTTGCTTGAATACTCCTGGTAGTAATATGCCAGTCCTCTTCAATCATGTTTCGTACCAGACCAATATTCTTTTCGGTAGCTGCCGTTTTTGGATCAGGAGCTCGAAAGGTGGCATTTAAGGAAAGTCCACCACATTGAAATTTATTGTACCACCGCCTTACGGTAGCTAAGGAACGCGACTTGTCACCAAACACTCGATTGATTTTCTCAAAATATTCTTTAGCGCTTAAAACCACGTCTGAAATTGTAAATTCAATTCTTGGGGAAAAGATTACTTTAAAATTATGTATTTTAAAATCTTCAAGTATATTTGACAGCTAATTCGTTGTCTTCATTAATTGTAGACTTCCTTCAAGGATTACTATCGTTTTTAACACTGCCTGTATTTAGAAATCTTTGTCGTATCGTTTAAAAGTCAACACACTGAGATGTCTTCGGTCTGAGAAACGTTTAGCGTAAACTCTGGAAGTTTATAAACAATTTCTTAGACACTCTCGCAGTATGGACTATTTTATCTCTTGAAAAATTCATAATAGGTACACACACTTTAAGAACTGACAATAACACAACAGAAATGCTAGTTTGTTAACAGTTATCAATTGTTTTAACGAAAGCCTATGATTGGTTGCTCTTTTGCTTAATTTCGGGTTTGCTCTAAAAAGCGCCGAAAACATACAAATATTTGTAGTTTAAAATGTCAGTAAATAACCCAACTTTAGAAAATTCCATATATAAAAAAAAATTACATCTTATTACCAACTTTGCTATTAGATTTTTAATAATTTCTAAATATTTTCAAAACTAAAAACACAAGTCATATAACACCGCACATACGTTTAAAGGTCATTGAGCTTGAAAATGTAAAAATATACAGAGTGTTCTCTTAAGAAATGAATTATTAGGGGTTGAATATTATTGAATGTGGTTGTAAATTAAAACATCCTATATAAGATATTTGAATTCTAAACAATATGACAATTGTTGCATGAATGTAAGGGACGTCCGCAGTAATCCGAAAGCAGTTACGGGAGGGGGGCAATATGAATGAATGGAAAAAAACATACTAACTGTTACAGATAGACCGCCATTTTTTCAAAATTTACTATAAAGTTAATTATTACCGAAATCTTTAGGAATAGATGCCTAAAACCCTATATCGTCGTAAAGATAAAAAAATAATAAATCCGAAAACAATAATATATAGGATATTCTATTTAAAATAAAGAAGTTGTCTATTGTTCCACTACAACAGAACACCCTATACAGTTAGCAATACTTTTAGGTTATGCACAGTAATCAATCACACAACTTTTGTATTTAAAGTATTCTCCAAGCTGCTATAATAAAGACATTAGGAAACAAAATCGCACTATTATGTCACCCTGTATATGTCCCTCAAAAAAAAAACATTATATTTTATAATCGGGAAATACTGTCGTCATGTTCAAAATTCAAATACCTTCGCGTTTTAGGTGAAGTGACAAAACATTTCTGTTACATATTTAATTGAAGTGCTTTTTTATGTTTTATCTAAAATCAAATTGACGTTTATTTACGTAATATGACCTACGATTGGTTGCAAAGCGCAAAGATTTTTCCATAGCCGTTCTGATTGGTTAATAAAGTAGGAGGGTATTATTTATCAGTCCTTTTTGAATGCTAGAGCTGAAAGCCTTACCGTGACATATTTAAAAGTATAGGAAGATAAAGTTATCTATGTAAACAGGTTTACAAAAACATGTATTCAACTTATTATCGGAAACCACACCGCAGATGCCCTTCAAAGATTCATTTGTTTAGAATGTTTTCAGAAACTTTAACGATTGTTCTTCTTAGATTGTTATCAAATTGGTTATTTGTAATATTCGCCAAAAAACAGATACAGAAAATAAAAATTGTTTGATATAAATTAATTTTCTTATACAGGTCGTCAATTTGCAAATGTACAATGCGTGCCTGGAAGTAGAGAAAGTATATTAAAAATTTGTAGAAAGTGTACTTATGCTAACACCCACCAACATGTAATCTAATATTTTTAAATTCAAATTATATTAATTGATCCTGAAGCTTTAGAGTTTTATTTCTAAATTTTTCTGAAATGAATGAGGTAAAAAAATGTTTGCTACTATTGAACAGTATTTTGTAAGAGCCTTCTAAATGAGGTATCATAAAGTGGGTGTTACCATTTGAAACTTTCTGTTGGGGTAGCTAGAGACTATGGGGTTGAATGGAGAAGATTACCTTAGTAGCATGAAGATTGCCCCTCTATGTTGTAGTATTGGTTTCTAGACATTTTCAATATATACTTTTTACTTCCAGAGCTATAACGTGTTGTATGTTTCCAAATTGACACCCTATATATGTTTACTTTACACCTAAGTGTAACCTATATTTCCAGGAAATCTACGAATAAGTTGCAAATAGCTATCATTCGTTAGTCTTGGCTGTATCTGTTTTGTAACTTTAAATTTACTACTAAGACAGTATAATTTACATTATCTGTTGTTCTATTCTAAGTTTGTAAGAAATTTTTTACAGATGATAAATATTTCCAGGAAGACAAATAAGTCTTAGAAAAACCCTATTATTTGAACACGTTTAGGAAAATAATTGCAAAAATTAGAAATTTACCATCACAGTCACATAGTACGTTGTCGAACGAATCGAGAAATGACTTCAATTCCCGACTGCTCAGTGAAGCCAGATTCTTCAAAGACATATTCACGGTCTCACCACACAGGAATCAAACACGCAACTAAATTCCGCAAGTTATTCACGGTGTTTGAATCTTATCATAGGTGACTTATTTTACACATAAATTTACACTAATGAATAACGACAATAGCTGTAGCAGGTCAAAGTTGCCGAACTGCTGATATTTCGAGTAAGATACAATTTAGTCGATTTTCGCCTTCACAAATAGAGCTGATAACCTGATAAGCTATTACGTAAATAAAAGCTAATGGGTACTTGTGTACGCAATCAAAAATGCTCACAAGGTTAACTTTATCCTAAGATAAACCTAATTATTTATTTCACTAACGTGCCATTGTTATTTGCTAATGTAGTTTTCATCAAGGATCATTAGATAAAAGATTTTAGTTAAGCCGTTGTAATGATCACAATGATTTTTATTTGTGAGGCAGTTTTGTGATAACAATTTCGCGGAGCCGAACGTTGAGACGCTGCTGTTTGAACGGTCGTTTGGAGGTATCGATTAAGGCGGCGTTTAGACGCAGCCGTTTGGAAGTAGCTGTTTGAATGCAGCTAAGTAGACGCGGTCGTTAGCACGTGGCCGTTTGTACGCTGTCACACGAACGTGGTTGATTCAAGGAGGCCGTTTACTACTTAAGTTAAGCAAGTCAGATGGCCGCGGCCGTTTAAATGTGGCCAATTATGCGCGGTCCTTTAAACACTATCGTTTAAATGTGGAGAGTTTGAAGGTAGCCGTTTGTACGATGTAGTACAGACGGGGTTCATTTAAAGTCATCTATAGAGCGTGACCAGCTGACCGCGACCCCTTAAATGTGGCCAATTAACCACGTCGTTTAAACACTGTTCTCTAAATGTAGATAATTTGAAGGTAGCCGTTTGTACGTTGTCGTACGGACGTGGTTGATTTAAGACGACCTTTGGACGTGACCAACTGACCGCGACCCCTTAAATGTGGCCAATTAAACCCCGTCGTTTAAACACTGTCCTTTAAATGTAGATAATTTGAAGCTGGCCGTTTGTACGCTGTCGTCTGGACGTGGTTTATTTAAGGCGACCTTTTAAACGTGACCAGCTGACCGCGACCACTTAAATGTGGCCAATTAAACCCCGTCGTTTAAACTATCTATCTATGCAGCTATTCCATCCATCGTCGGATGTAAGCCTCTTCAAGTTCTCTCCATTCCAATCTGATTGTGCCTTTCTCATCCAGTCGTATGTGAATTTTTTGATATCATCCGTCCATCTACTTTGCGGACGTCCTACACTTCTTTTGTGGTGCCGTGGTCTCCATTCAATAATCCGTTTGGTCCACCGGTTATCTTGAAGCCTGGCGATGTGGCCCGCCCAACTCTATCTTTGCTTGCATAGTCGATAAACTACGTCAGTTACTCGTGATCGTTTTCTAATTTCTACGTTTGGAATAGGGTAGCTAGTGTGATGTTGAGCATGCGCCTTTCCATTGCTCTCTGCGTTATCTGTAGTCGCTCAATTATGTTCTTGTTTATTGCCCGTGTTTCCGTTCCGTATGTTAGTACGGGGAGTATATGTTGGTCGAAAGTTTTTGATTTAATTGTGTTAGGTAAGTTCGAACGAAAGATTTTCTGTAGTTTCCCGAAACTGGCCCATGCTAAAGATAGTCTTCTATTTAGGTCCGTTTTTAGATTGTTCTTAGTTATTTCAATTTTTGACCCAAGTATATTTAGGAATCTACTTTTTCGATTTGTTGGTTTTGTATCGTGAGATTTGTGTTGTTGTTGGTTTCGATATCATTCGTCATATATTTTGTTTTGCTAATATTTACCTTTAGTCCTATTTCCTTTGATTTTGCCTGTAACTCATCGATCATTATTTGTAGTTCTTCTTTGCTTTCACTGAATATCACAATGTCGTCGGCAAAACGTAAGTGGTTTAACAGTTCTCCGTCTATGGATATGCCTTTGGTGTGCCAGTCAAGTTGTTTAAACATGTCTTCCATTGCCAGTGTAAATAACTTCGGAGAAATTGAGTCTCCTTGTCGCACTCCTCTATTAATTTTGACTGTATTAGTTTTTACTTCCAAGTTAACCTGGAATGTGGCGTTTTTGTATATGTACTTTATAATATTTGTATATCTGTGGTCTATTCTGCAGTTACTCAGCGCGTTTAGAATTGCCCATATTTCTACAGTGTCAAATGCTTTTTTGTAGTCTATAAAAGCCATCCATAATGTAATATTATACTCGTTTGCCTTCTCTATTAATGTTCTTGTGACTTGTAGGTGGTCAAGTGTACTGTATCCTTTGCGAAATCGTGCTTGTTCTCTGGGCTGATATCTATCTAGTTTGGCTGTTATTCTTTCTGTGATGATCTTTGTGAAGGTTTTATAAAGTGTTTACATGAGACTAATTGGTCTATAATTTCCCAATTTTTCCTGATCTCCTTTCTTGAATAATAGAACCATCAAAGCGTTGTTCCATTCCTCCGGTATTTTTTGTTCAGTAATACATTTGTCGTATAGCTGTTGTAGTATATATAATATAGGTGTTCCACCGTATTTAAGCATTTCGATTATTACTTGATCTTCTCCGGGGGCGCGTCCATTTGCCATTTTCTTAAGAACATGTTCTATTTCTTCTACTGAAATATTTGGTATTTCCTCTGACCCCACATTTAGAACTTGAGAGAAAAGAGAAGAACATAGAATTCAAGTTCTAAATGTGGGGTCGTTTAAACACTGTCCTTTAAATGTAGATAATTTGAAGGTGGCCCTTTGTACGCTGTCATATGGACGTGGTTGATTGAAGACGACCTTTTGAACGTGACCAGCTGACCGCGATCCCTTACATGTGGCCAATTAAACGCCGTCGTGTAAACACTGTCTTTTAAATGTAGTGAATTTGAAGGTGGCCGTTTGTACGCTGTCGTCTGGACGTGGTTGATTTAAGGCGATCTTTTGAACGTGACCAGCTGACCGTGACCCCTTAAATGTGGCGAATTAAAACCCGTCGTTTAAACACTGTCCTTTAAATGTAGATAATATAACGTAACTAACACAGGAAATTTTAAACACTGAGCGTCAACGGGGATGCATAGTATAAGTATTGGAGATTTAAGGCAACAATTTCCCGGTGCAAGAAGTTTCGACAGAGAACTTTATTTTAACGCATTCGTTTAACTGTTGTTTGAACGCGGCCGTTTGTGCGCAGTCATGTTCATTTGAAGGTGGTCGTTTGAGCACGGATTTATGTACGACCGTCTGTACGCGACCGTTTGAAAGGGTACAATTAAATGTGGTCGTACCGCGGGTACTTTCGATGGGCATTGAAATTATTAGGATAAATATTAAGTTTTTAAAGCGATAATGACTTTGTGGTGCAAAAGGTTCCGACAGCGCCAATTAATTGCCCGATTTCAACGCATCCATTTAACCATGTCTGTTTGAACGTGGTCGTATGCACGCGGCTATTTGGACGCGGCGACTTGAACATGACCAATTAAACGCGGTCGTTTGAACGCTGTCTTTTGAACGTGGCCAATTCAATATGAACATGGTCGTTTGAACACCGCCCTTTGAATGTGAAAAATTTAACGTGGTTAATTGAATTGAATTTTGAATAAAGGGATGGAAACGTAAATTGTTAAGATATATATTGAATTTTTAAAGTGACAATGACTTCGTGGGGCAAGAAATTTCGGCAGAGTAGATTGGATATTGGATTATTACAACGCATCCCTTTAACCTTTGCTATTTGGATACGACGGTTTGCACATTGCCTCGTGAACGTTGTCATTTGAAGGTAGTCGTTTGAATGCGGTCATATATATGGCCGCTTGTTCGTAGCCATATAAAATTGGTTGTTAGAACACTGTGGTCAATTGAACGCGGTCGTTGTATATTGCGTTGTAAGCGTGACCAATTCAACGTCATCATTTGTTATGAAATTCAGCCGTTTGGAAGCAGCCGTTTGAGTACAGGGAATTATGTGCTTTAGGACGTTTAAGGGGCATGTAAATTACCTTAATAAACAGTGAATTCTTTAGATGGCAGCAATTTTGCGGAGTAAGACGTTTCAACGCAGTCGTAGTAATTTGAATGCGGTCATTTAACGCGGTCATTTAAACGCGACCGTTTAGACACGACCGTTTGAATGCTGCCATTTGAAAATGGCTAATTGTACCTGGCTAATTTAACGCATGGTCGTTTGAAATTGTTCATTTAAATGCAATTATTTGAACATGTCTAATAAAAAGCGGTCGTTTGAACACTGTCGTTTAAACGTGGCCAGTTCAACGTGACCATTTGTAACGAAATTCGGCCGTTTGGAAGCAGCCGTTTGAGTACAGGGAATAATGTACATTGAGCTGTTTAAGGGGAATGCAAATTAGCTTAATAAACACCGAATTCTTTGGATACCAACAATTTCGCGGAGTAAGACATTTTAATGCAGTCGTAGTTGTTTGAGCACGGTCGTTTCAAAGTGGTCATTTAAATGCGATCGTTTAGGCACGAACGTTTTAATGCTGCCATTTGAAAATGACTAATTGTAACTGGCTAAGTTAACACGGTCACTTGAACATGATTTTTTGAAATTGTTTATTTAAATGCGATTGTTTGAACATGACCAATTAAAGGCGGTCGCTTGAACACTGTCCTCTGAACGGGGCCAGTTCAACGTGACCATATGTGACGAAATTCGGCCGTTTGTCAGCAACCGTTTAAGTACATTATGTACATTAGGACGTTTAGGGGGAATGCACATTATCAGCATAAATATTGAATTTTTTAGGTGAATTATGGAATTATGTACATGGGGACGTTCGACAGATACGTAAATTATCTTAATAAATATTGAATGAACACGATCGTTTGGACGCTGTTATTTGAACGTGGTAATTTCAACGTGGCTAAGTTAACAGGGTCGTTTGAAAGCGGGCGTTACAGGCGTTATACGCAAATTATTTTCATGAATAACTATACCCCAAAGAATAACAAACCAAGCAAACACAAATTGGAGAGAATTTCTTATCGATTACTTCATAAATTATTTATTAATACTACACAATGGACAGAAGGACTGGGGTGGCTCAGTGGTAAGAGAGTCAGGCTTTGATTGTAATAGTCGAAACGCTTCCTAGTTTGAATCACTCCAGGGGTCAGAAAATGTTTGTAATTCCCTGGTTGGTCGGTACTGGATCCCGGTATCAATTTGCCATTGGAGTCAAATTAATGGAAATCTTCATGTTAGGGTCGTTGTAGACCTGTAACAAAACTCTAAACGGATCACCTTATATCGGGCAGGTTAAGTACGGTTATGCAGTGTTGTTCATAGTCCAAAACTAGCTTAGCTTTGCCTCACACCATGGGCCCAGAAGACCTGTGAAAGCTTCAATAACAATAAAAATACACAATGGACAGGTAACGGCAGCCCAAATGTTAATGATATTAGAATACGCAATATAACAAAAACAATTTATATTTGTTGGTTGTACAAGTTATAAGGAATGATGTTTTATTTCATTGACGGTAGTTTAGTAAGATGTTTATCAGAAGAAAACTGCTAAAAAGGGACGCACCTTGATGATGAACCAGACTTGAACCTAAAGAAAGAGAATAAGGAGACGGAAAACAAAAATGTGGTCACTTTAGCATCGAGTGGCAGGTAGTTATTATCAGAAGACAACGAGATAAAGTAGACATCGTCACGTTAAGTTATAAATATTCTCTATGGCACTAGTTTTATAAACTGACGCTACTTGAGCGTGAAAAACAAATATTTTTAAAAATAAATATTGACGTTCGTTATGGTGCGTTCGTTGGAGTTATTCATAAAAGATTTATAAGTCCTATCCCCAACAATTAGTAGAATATCTAATAAACTTTTTTTGTAATTCATACTCCCCCTCGAACCGCTTTCGCATTACTTCAGGGGGTGCGGGCGTCCCTTACGTACTAACCATTCATGCAACATACACCCTAAACTTAACTAAGTGAAATACGGTCGCCTCACACTGGGTTTGACCATGCGGTCGATTAAACCGCATTTCATTGTGACCTCGACTTACAGCGCTTGTTCACACTGCCCCATCGAGGTCTTTTATCTAATAACTTGTGAAACTTCTTCAAATTAGCAGTCTATATATCAATCTCACTGTATGTAGAAAAAATACAGGTAAATATAGTTTGCTGTGTTGTGGAAAATATGAAAGTCATACAAACAATTTCAGAAATTCACATTAAAAAGTTTTATGTATCATTTCACATCTGCCACTCTCTAATACGGAAGCAATTCGCAAATGCACCTTACAAACACGAAAACGTCCAAACAAGTGAAACTGGAATAGTTGTACGTTCTCGAATACGTGTGCCACCTGAGGCAGTTAATTAATTAATTAATTACATTATACTGATTCGGTTAGAAGTTATGTAAAGTATGTTTTTAAATTTTCCTGCTTTTTATCATTTAAAAGCACAGAAATCTTTCTCCAATTCAGAAATTAATACAACTATCAGTGAGATATTAAAAGGAATGTTTTGCTTCATCATGCCCGTTTGTTAGTTTATCGTGCCTTGCTTCGTTGAACTTCATATTAATTAATAAGGCAGAACAATATTAAGAATTTCGACAGATGTTATTGGCGTTTTGCTACTTTATATGTTTCTCGACGTGATGCAATACAATGCCAATACAGTACAATCGAAAATGGTTGAAGGTCCCATGACCTGGATTTAGTTTAATTATAATCAACAATATGTTCCGTTCTGTATGCGATCCTGTTTTTTAATCAATATATATACATATACACACATATTGCTTGTGAACTATCATATCTATTATTACCATGTTTTTGTTCTTATAGTCCTGACGTAATAACAAGTCTAAAAGGTGATAATCAATCGCTTTATTATCTAAGATAATCAAATTACAAAGTTCTGTTTTGAGTAAGTGTGTATTTAAGGTTAATATTATGTTCACAGTAAACCAAGATGCTTTTATTGTGGAAATCTATTTTCGATCTGAAGAACGTGGTCAACGTGGTGTTTGGCAGCACTCTTACCATTCTTGTTTCACTCAGCTCTAAGAGGAATGCGAATCCCATAAAAATCATTAAGATGTTAGTCGTGTCACATAAGTAGTAATGTTGTTCTTGTAACTGAGTTACTGAACATTAATATTTTAAATTTTTCGTACTGTTCGTGTCACAAGGCTTGCATATACAACTATATATGCTATATATACTGCTAGTCGTTCAGAAGTTACGCCGAAAAAATTTTGGACGCCGGCCGTGACGGTTGAGAGTGTCATAGTAGTGCCCAAAATTAGTGAATTATTATTATTAACCGATTTACGCATCGTTATTAATTTATTGTTATCATATCTAAGTCAGCTGCGCCATCACAATCTGGACACATTGTGTAGTGTGAAATCTTTGGTCGCCGCCCGTGTGCGTTGCGATAGACGCCAACTAAAATCAGTTTACCATTTCTTATCTTCGTGGCATGTCTAAGGAACCAACAGAATTTAGACTAAAAAATAGACGTAATTCTTCAGCCATGCCAGGCGAAAATATTACAAACGATGTCATAATGGTTGATACTAAATATATTGAACCAAATATTATACATAATCGCGGTGATCTATCTCAGTCCTCGCAAGGCAATAATCCTTTAAATACAAAACGGCCTAATGATTCCCCTGACGAAATTAACAAACGATACGCATTTGATAGTGAAGCCTTGATCACACAAAATAAATACTATCTTTCCTTAACATGTGAGGAAAAATTATTGGACAAAGAAACTCCACAGGTGTAGAAGGATAAGAATGCTACGAACGAACCTAAACAGCCAAGAATACCGCCCATTTTTGTACACGATGCCATTAATTACCAACAATTAATTGCAGATATTAAATCAAAAGTTAGTGGTGAATTTGTAACTGGAATTCGAGGTACACAAGTTAAGATTACGCTAAGCAAAATCGAAGATTTTCGTACACTTACAGCATACTTTGATAGCGAAAATATCACACCTATCGTAATCCGGAATCCGTCAACACCTGCGTGATCATAAGAAACCTACCAATTTCGCTAACGAGCGTGGAAATTCTTGATTAACTAAAATCCTTGAAATACCCAGCTATTAGTGTAACACGACTTCTTAACAGGGAAAAGAAACCGATACCCATATGTGCAGTCTTACTCGATAAATCCGACGACGCTAAACAAATAGATGAACTAAATTATCTTTTCCACTGCAAAATAAATGTTGAGCAACGGCGAAAAAGTGGGGACTTGCCTCAATACACCCGTTGCCAACGCTATGCACACACAAACAATTTTTGCAAGCTTAACCCCAGATGCGTGAGATGTTTAGGTGAACACCACTACTCCAAATGCCCTCAACCAAAATCTGATCAAATTAAACCACAATGCGTTAATTGTGGCGGTGAGCACACCGCAAATTATAAGGGGTGTCCTCATTACCAAAACCTACTTAAGAACCGCCCATCAAACCAACAAACATGTTTCCAACCCAAATCCCAGACAGTTACCACCAAACCATTCAACGTCAATAACCACGAATTTCCGAAACTTGTTTACACTAATAAAACCCAATTTAGATCACCCTGGAACAATCCTCAACATGACAACAATTCTAACGACTCAAGGATTGATCAGTCTTCGTTACTCAATGAAATTATCCGAAAAATAATCCAATTAATCTTACCTCACCTGGGGTCAATAAAAGACCTCGTCTTATCGTTAATACCTTCAATCTTTCAAAATGTTAGGTAATAATCACAAAACCTACTCTAACTTAGTAATCATAAATTGGAATTCTGATGGCATAGCTCGACAAAGACAAGTAGTCATCGCCTTTTTAACAAGGCACAATGTCGATATCATGTGCATTAGTGAAACCCACGTAATCCCAGAACAAAATTTTAAAATCGCTGGTTATAACATATACCGAGAAGATAGAATCGCCCAAAAAGCATCCGGAGGGGTGGCTATTATAGTTAAAAAGTCACTCAACATACGCCACAGTACGCTGCCCACAATCACAAATATTGAAGCCATAGCAATATTAATCAAATTACAAAAGGAGCATTACTTAAAAATTATATGCCCATACAAACAACCGAATAAGAGACTAATCGCTGATGACATAAGTAACATGTTTTGCGATAATACCCCAACTATTTTAGTAGGGGACTTAAATTGCAAGTGCACAATATGGGGTTGTAGTAGGACGAATAACCCAAATGGAAACCGACTTCATTCAGTTCTTGAGGCACACGGGATTCAAATTTCACCCCCCCCCTCTCCAGAACACACTTATACTCCATATCGAACCGATCATCAATCTGATATTGTTACGAACCCAATTTTAAAAATTATAAATTAAATTATTATTACTTCATAGCTGTTGTAATGTGATTACAATTGCATACACATTTATGTTGCAAGCAATGAGGTCATTTTAACTCAGCAGAATTATAGTACATTGGAATATTAAATTAAGCAATGTGAAATAAGTAATACGCTTGATAAGGGAAATTAAGTAATATCCAGGTCAGAGCTTATGGGTGCAAAAAAGAATTTATAAAAACGCACTTCAGAGTTGATGGGAGGAGTATAGCAGTAACAGTGGGTGTATAGTTAACAGCTGCTATTGATTGATTGATTGATTGCCACAAGAGATATACCCCATTCAGCAATGGCCTTATACCTGGGTGTATTACTGTAAGTAGTTAGCATAGTATTTTAAAATAAGTTATAATAGATTTGTAAAGCTAAGTAATGAATAAAACCAACCATTTTATATAAGGGTAGTTGTTTCTTCTGGAGATCTCGGCGATAAGAACAAAGGGCTCCTTGTCAGTTACGATCTTAAACGTAACAATATTTTGGACATTGCCCTACACAAAAACGTCACCGGTGAACTGCATCAAGAGGTATTGCCAGAACTGGACTCAGATCATTTACCCGTTCTTATACTTCTCGGTAAACAACCTCAACTTAATCCTAAGCCGCCCAAACTGATCAATGGACGAATTGACTGGAAGTTATTTAGTAGCACAATCCAAACCAACTTAAACATTCCGACAACGTTATGTAATGATGAAGAAATAGACCAGGCTGTAGAATGTTTAATTCGGTGTATTAAAAATGCAGTTGTATCGTCCACCACAGTGCAAAAGCCGAGGAGTCCACTCAATTACTTCTCTCCTCCTCACGCCATTCAAAAATTAATCAGAGAAAAACACAGAAAAGAAGACAATGAATATTAACCAGAGAACCAATTGTTAAAACCAGTTTGAATTATCTAATTCACAAAATTCAGAGAGAACTCGAACAACTCAGAATATCCAGATATGCGGAATATATAAAAGAATTAGAACCGAGGGACCCAACGATGTGGAGAGCGACGAAATGTATCCTAACACAACAATACATTATACCAACTTTAAAGCAAGACAACAAGCTCTACTCAACTGATTCTGAAAAATGCGAAATGTTTGCATACCAACTGGCCAAAACATTTACAACACATAGTGAACTCCGTGATGAAAATAACATTCAACAAATAAATCACGAACGTAATATATTTAATTCAATAATTCCAGGAGACATCGAGCCTGTCGCTCCTGAGGATGTTAAGGATATAATAAACAAGCTGCCGAATAATAAAGCTCCCGGACACGATTAAATAGCAAACGTGGTGCTAAAAAACTTACGAAAGAAAGCTCTGATGTATGTAGTGTCCATATTCAACGCATGTCTTAGGTGTGGTTATTTCCCCAACGAATGGAAATACGCAAAAGTTCTACTGTTCCATAAACCCGGTAAGAAAACCACCGAAGTCACCAGTTATAGGCCAATAAGTCTACTGCCGACTATTTCAAAAGTATTCGAAAAAGTCATAAACAAACGATTAACAGCCTACGTCAACAGTATAAACCTTATACCACATTTTCAGTTCGGATTTCGTAACCACCATATCTTTATTGATGTCAAACATGCCTTTGACAGCGTATGGCATAAGGGAATAATTTATAAACTAATAAAATGCAAAACACCGAACTACCTAGTCCGCATTCTGAAATTCTTCCTCCACAACCGCTCGTTCTCAACAGTTGTAAACTCAGCTACTTCTGAAATCAAACCAATAAAAGCAGGAATTCCCCAGGGCTCGATACTGGGACCTCTTCTATTCAATATATTCATTCATGACATACCTGAACCACCAAACACTACACTTGCTATGTTTGCCGATAACACGGCTATACTTAGCCAAAGCGTAGATATAGATAAGACTATTAACCAAATTCAACTAAGTGTAGATATTGTCACCCAATGGTTCAACAAATGGAATCTCCAACTCAACCCACTAAAATCCGAAGCTAAGATATTTACACTTCGCAGATTGCAAAATGTTCACCACTTGCGGATCAACGACCAAGTCATCCCTTGGAATAGTGCCGACAGTGCCGTTAAATACCTCGGAGTGTACCTTGACAAGAGGCTAACGTGGGGCTACCATATTAATAAGAAAGTTAACGAGGCTCATGTTAGGCTGGTAAAATTATGTCCTCTATTAAATAAAAAATTTCCCTTAAAAATTGAATGTGGTACACTCATATACACTACCATCATTCGACCCATCTTAACTTATGGGTGCCCAGTTTGGTGTAATGCCAGTGAAACACAAATGAATAAAATTCAGGTTATTCAAAACAAAGTGCTCATAATAATATTAAATGCCCCTTGGTTGGTAAGGACCCATCAAATACATCGAGAATTAAATATACCAACAATCACAGATTTCACATCTAAACTCTACAAACGCTATCACGAAAAACTAGAATTTTGCCCGGCGACTCACACGTTCTCACTTGGAAGAAGAAATATTCATAAACGGTTGAAGAGAAAATTACCGCAAGATATTATACTATCTGAACTTGAAGACAGTGATTAATATTTAATTAATGACGGGTGCTTAAACTGCAGTGACTAGTGTTACCTTAGCTATGAATAGCAAGACGTTGCTGAACTAGTTCAACAATTATTAAAAAAAAAGAGGTTACGCCGGTAAAGTTTGAAAATCGTCGATAATACTGTACCTGATTTATTGAAAACCTCAAAAATGACAACATTTTAAATGTTGCTGTTTTAAACTATGAAGCATGGCTGCATCTCAGTGGCTACACAACCTCCCAAAAGTACTGCATGTGATAAACCGAACATGTTCTTACATAGCATAAGACTACAATACACCTTCTTAAAATTGAGATTTGGATTGCGTCGTCGAAAGAAAAAATATTTGGGCCTGATCTTCCATAATAGAAACATGGTGCTACAGCTGACACAATAGGCGGAACATGAAATTTACTAATTTTGATTGGTAGAATAACAAGCGGAAGTCGTGCCCACCAAGATCACCCGACTTAACGCGACCAGTTTATGTTTATACATATTCTTAATACTGTTGTATATACAAATAGTTTAAACACAATTATCGATTTAGGAGGTCATAGTCCATTGCCGTGGATGAAATCACACCGAGACAACAGGTTGCCATTTTCGAAAATATGATAATTATTAATTAGTTTCGTGAAAAAATTGCTGAACGAACCTTTTTATTAACAAACACATCATTAATTGTTAAGTTGCCAACGCTATTTGATACTATTGCACTTCACTGAAATTAATCAAGTGTACGTTAATTAGTACGCGGACAAGCAAAATCGCTATGAAAAGGCTCTTTTAATCATTTTTGACCGCACTTTACAAGTAAACATTCTTATAGTTATACAAATAGCACACTAGATATTGGTTTCAAACTTGCGTTGGCCGTTTTTCCAAACCTCCAATTCCGACCAATTGTGTAGCTCAATTTGTTAATTCTTTAAGCGCCTATTTCTTAATAAATGTTTGTAAATTTTAGAATTTTTAAGTATATTCAGTTGACGTTCGGAAGTGTAGAAATGTTATTGCATGGTAGTGTTCTAATAAGTATTGGTCGCAGTTAGATTTTCAGAGTGTTGGTATTTACTGGTATCAAAATTTCTAATTGTCTGGCCTATATATACAGAATTACACTATGAGCAATTTAATTTGTAAACACCTATTTTATGAAACCTTTAGTCCTTGGCTTTGAATACGGTACTGACAATGTTTCTTGTGGTTTAAAAAATAACTTTTAAAATTCTTGTTTGTTAGAGGAAAGATATAATAAATAATAGAAAGTCTGTGAAGGAGGACAAAATTTTAAATCAGTTGGATTGAAATCTTTCCAGTAAAGTGTCAACAATGTAATAATTTTAATTAAATAGAATATCCACTCACTAGAAATTCTAGTGACGTTACTTTTATGCAAATCGCAACGCAATGTACAATACAACAAACGCAATAAAAAGTACTTATTATTTAGACGATATTGAATTACCCGAATTTTATGCAGCTAGTGTCGTTATTGTGAAATTGGCCATTTCATTACGTTTTGGAAAGTAGACACAGAACGCTGTCTGCCTACAATTGCTTTGTTTACACGTTATTTTGATAACGCAGTTTAACCTCAATTTACCAGTGTAGTCAGAAGTATTTTAGCTTTTATCAGAAACTAATATTTATCTCAGTTCGTTAAGAAGATAGGAGAGCGAACGTGAGGTTTCAACCGCTGATTTTTATGGTTCACCGCAACGTACACTGTGTCTGTATAA
The DNA here is from genome assembly GCA_014611495.1 of Limonius californicus. Lineage (NCBI taxonomy): Eukaryota > Metazoa > Arthropoda > Insecta > Coleoptera > Elateridae > Limonius > Limonius californicus. The sequence continues at coordinate 9,327 of JABXWE010001272.1, read as the reverse complement.
TATCCTGTTCCGTCCAAACTAAATACTTAAAAAAACAAATTTAGAAAGACTTTAACTACAACAAAAATATAACGTTTACACCATCTAAGAATTTAGATTTTACAATAATGACGTTGCCACAGCAGAACAGCAATCGGAAAACTTTTAGACATCTAGACTGTATACTAAAAAAAGTTAGAAGGGGGGGGGCACCTAGTGTAGATTTATTTAAAACATGCTTTATATACTTCTGACAAAATATAGAAAAAAATATAGGAATCTAAAGTTCCAACAATCAAATATTTAATTAATAAATACAATATATCTCAAAATAATGATAAATTGAATAATTGAAACTTGTTGTATAGTAAATAAATATATAAATATAATTTTTCTTGTGGAAATCATTTTCCTTCTTCCTGCTATTCACCCAGAAAGATAAATTAGAACATTCTATTTTAGGAAAATATAACCGGAAAATATAGAAAAATGTTTTAAGAAGACGACTTTTAAAGAGCAGCTAATTATACTAGAAATTGCTTAATATTATTAGCTACACTAATAATATAAGCTACACTATACATTATTTTCATTAGAAGCTAGTTACCTTGCGAAATACTTAGTAATATACGCTACTCGTTCTTTTTCTAAATAGATAGTTTTATTACCAGCTACTTAGAGTAAAATTTGCAGTTAAACTGGTCTGCAAGCTACTTAGTAATATTTGTATTTCAACCACGCTGCACGCTACTTAATTATATTTATAGCTAAACTATGTTTCAAGCTACTTTTATTAGTAGTTATTAACTTTACAAACTAACTAGCTACATTGCAGCTAAAGTGGGCTATCTGAAATTTTTTTAAAGTAGTTCGTCATAATAAGCTACTTAGAATAACATTTGTATTTCAACTACGCTATAAGCTACTTTGTAATATTTGTAGCTAAGCTACGCTTCAAGTTCCTTCCATTAGTAGTTATTTACTTTACAAACTAAGTAGCTACATTCGCAGCTAATGTGAGCTACCTACCTGAAACTTCTTTAAAATAGTTTTTTTTCATTACAAGCTACTTAGAGTAACCTTTGTATTTCGCCTATGCTTCAATCTACTTTGTAACATTTGTAGCTAAGCTATGCTTCAAGCTACTTTTATTAGTAGTTATTTACTATACATACTAAATAACCGCATTTTCAGCTAAAGGGAACTTGCTGAAACTTTTTAAAGTAATTTGTTTCATTATAAGCTGTTTAGAGCAACATTCATATTTCAATTATGCTACAAGATACTTACTAGTATTTATAGCTAAACTATGCTTCAAGCTACTTTCATTCGTAGTTATTTACTTTACAAACTAAGTAGCTACACTTGCAGCTAAAGTTAGCTACCTGAAACTATTTAAAAGTAGTTAGTTGTAAAACAAGCTACTTAGAGTAAGATTTGTATTTCAATTACGCTACAATCTACTTCGTAATATTTGTAGCTAATCTACCCTTCAAGCTACTTTAATTAGTAGCTATTTACTTTACATACTAAGTAGCTACATTTGCAACTAAAGTAAGCTACTTTTAAAAGTAGTTCATTTCATTATAAGCAACTTAGATTTACTTAGTAGTATTTGTAGCTAAGCAATGCTTTAGGCTACTTTCATTACTAGTTAGTTACTTCAAAAACTAAGCAGCTATATCTGCAACTAAAGTGAGCTACCTTCAACTTCTTTAGGGTAGTTTTTTTCATTACAAGCTACTTAGAGTAACTTTTGTATTTCAGCTACGCTACAATCTACTTAGTAGTATTTGTAGCTAAGCTACACCTCAAGCTACTTCTAGTAGTAGTTATTTATTTTACAAACTAATTAGCTACATTTGCAGCTAAAGTGAGCTACCTGTGACGTTTTTAAAGTAGTTAGTTTCATAAGTTACTTAGAGTAACATTTGTATTTCAACTACGCTACAAGCTACTGCGTAATATTTGTAGCTAAGCTACGTTTCAAGCTACTTTTATTAGTAGTTATTTGCTTTTTATTTTACAAGATAAGTAGCTACATTTGCAGCTAACGTGAGCTATCTTAATCTTCTTTAAAGTATTTTGTTTCATTACAAGCTACTTAGAGTAAGATCTGTATTTCAGCTATGCTACAAGCTACTTAATAATATTTGTAGCTAAGCTATGCTTCAAGCTACTTAATTAGCAGTTATTTACTTTAAAAACTAAGCAGCTACATCTGCAGTTAAAGTGAGCTACCTGAAACTTTTTTAAAGTAGTTCGTTTCATTGCAGGCTACTTATAGCAGCATTTGTATTTCAACTGCGCTACAAGCTACTTTGTGACATTTGTAGCTAAGCTGCACTACAAGATATTATCTTCTACTTATACTACTAGCTATTTAATAACATTTTCCGCTAAGCCACACTACAAGATACTGGGTTTAGTAGTGCTGTACAAATTACTTAGTAACATGTGCAGCTATTTTTGTAATGTACTTCAGCTAGTTCAAGCCCAATACGACCTGAAAACTATATTTTAAGTGCAATTAAATAAACAAGAACTCACTACAAAATTTAGTAGTGCAGCACCTAAACACAATGGATAAACTAAATATTTGAACACACCACTACGGGATTAAACTTTAGTGCCAGTAATAGAAAAGTAATAATAAAGTTGAATTACTCCAAATATTGTTTCTTCTAATGAGGCCTCCTTCACAGACCTTCCGCTTTCCAGAGAGCGTGGAGGCCTTCTCTCCTATGCCTGCTGAGTGCGTGTAAAGTAACATAATATACAAACATAGATCTACTGTTTAACGCGGGTATCGAACCGCAAGGCGTGTTTTCCACTTTTTCTCCGTGGAATATGCTCTTGGCAAAAGTACCTCGGTGGTTTGTCACTTCCTCCGGAGGGGAAGCGTCTGTGTAAAAATCTGATATTCCAAAATCTGGAATCGAACCCAAATCCTTCAGTACTGCAGTCTAACGCACTAATGACTTATGCTCAGCATATATCTAAGAATTATACCGACGTTGAATTATAATTTGAGTTAGACAGGATGAAAACGAAATAATTAATAAAGAAAGTAGCAGAAACAGGCTTTGATGAAATAAGTTCTAAGAAGCTCTATTGGCAATAGTAATGTGTTACAATTGAGGTTGAAACCTAAAATAGTATTTGTTCTGTAGTGTCCACTATAATTTTTTCAAGTTTCAAACCTTTTATTTTTATTTTGATTTTAAAGTTACAGATGGAGAATCAAGCTTGGATCGTGCTACGCAGATTGACTGCTTAAACTTGCTCTAATTTGTAGTTCATTTTCATTTTTGAGGTAGCAATAGGTTATAGTTGAGGCTGAACCCTAAACCAGTCTTTATTCTATGGTGTTCTACAGTTTGAAGATTTTCGGAGCTTCTCAAGTTTTAAACTTAATTTTTATATGATTTTAAAGTTACAGAAGGAGAATCAAGCTTGGATTATGGAATTTGTACTAAGATACTCTATTGATTGCTTACGCTTGCTCTAATTTGTATTTCATTCTCATTTCTGATGTAGCAAAGGGTTCTAATTGAGGTTAAAACAGTATTTATTCTTTGGTGTCCACTACAATTTTCAAGTTTTTCAGAGCTTTTGAAGTTTGAAACCTTCTATTTTTATACGATTTTAAAATTACAGCAAGAGAATTAGGCTTGGATTTTGGAAGTAGTACTAAGAAGCTTTACTGATTGCTTAAACTTGCTCTAATTTATATTTCATGTTCATATTCTTAGGTAGCAATAGACTACAGTACTGTTGAAATTAACAACGGTATTGATTCTGTGGTGTCCACAATAACTTTCAAGCTTCTAAGAGATTTTTATGTTTTAAACCCTTGAGCTTTAGTTTTGTAGTTACCCAAGAAGGATCAGGCTGAGATTAAGTAATTACTAACAAGCTCTATTGATTGTTTGAACTTGCTCTAATTTATATATTATTCATTTGTATTTAATGCAGTTTGTAAACTTGAAACTAAATGTATTTTCAACTCAGAATTCTCCAATTACGTTTCGCCAAGTAATATTTATTTACTACAGCATTAAATCGACCTGTTTTATGCATTTACTACAACAAGATCTAAGTGGCTATGAGGTTTATCTATCTAGAACGCTTAAAATACGTAAGTATCTCTAGTAAAAGTTGCTGTTAACCCTTTCAACACAAAAAGGAAAGTACGAGCCGCGATACTGATATACAATAATTTACATGGAAGGAAAACTCTAAAGCAGAGCATATAACTCTTCTCTTTTACATTTACCCACACCCATGCTGTTTAATAATCCCACCTCGTTACTAAATTCTTTATTTATCAAGCTCAAATGCATAATAAATCCATAATTAGAATATATTAAACATAAAAGTGAAAATATTCGGGCCAATGAACTTAAATGCATGAAGCTATTATTCCACGAAACCTGCATTAATAATTATTAAATAATTCAATTGTTGAATTTTATTGCTTGTGTTAAATTCATAATTATAAATCATTATTTTCATACTAAATATCACGAGCAAAATATTAATATGTAGGCAATAAATAATTTAAAAGTCACGCACACATCTATTTATAATAAATTACAATCAATAAATTATTATGGGATTAAAAACACGACTTAATCGCGTTTGCTAAATAACCAAGACTATTTTGCATATTTTTTCTATAACGATTTAGAAACCAATGCATATGGCTGAACTAGGAGTGTAGCTTCTAAGAAGGAAATTTCATAATTAGTATTCCTGTAAAGTCTCTTAACTGTTTCTACTAGGCGTGTTTTCACGAGATGCTCGCAGAAAGTGCTTTAATTCAACGACCTAGTCCTTGAAAGTAAAAGTGTTTCTAGAATGTTGCGGAAGAATTTCGAGTGAGAAGACTGGTCCTCCTGCACTTGACTTTGGTATGCCCCACTAACTCCAGTAAACGGAAGAACTGTTGTTAAAAATGTGCTTATTTCTTACGTAAGGTTTACGTACCGCAAACTTTAATTGTATTAGGTATGGTTGGATTATTTTATTTACAAATCATTATGGGTAGAAAGGAATGATATAGTGATATATTAGTGCTGCACAGTTATGAACAAATATAGTAAGGTATTAAGTTGATGCAGAATTACATATGACATTTCAAGGAAATTCTAAAAAAGCTTTTCTCTTGAAGGTTACGTCGGAGTCTCTTATACCTCCTTTTTGGTGTACAGAGTATTCGAAAATTCAACAGTTTGAAATGGCCATGACTTGATAAACGTATGTTCTCCCTTAATTGGTAGAGTGTGATATAAAAGGGCAAGTTAGGCAACCGTTAAACATTTTGTTAAACGGGTTGCCTGTTTATTAAACGTTTCGTCACGTCTATTAAATAAGTAGCAAACAAATGCGTTTGTTGCATTAGAAAGAAAGAGCAGAAATCTTTTACCGGAAATATTTTATGGATGCCTTCTCTGTCTAACACTTTTTAGTATCCAAACTTGCTTATCCTGCCACTGGTTTTCTTCCAGACCTCTAGACCGAATTGCTTCTACCACTTCTGCGTTCTAGGTTAATCTCGGTCTTCTACCTCTATTGTCTACCTTAGAATGCGGAACATTCGATGCTGGCTCTGGCACGACCAAGTAGCTATCACAGGTTATGCGGACTTCTCCAGAATGGCAGAAATCCAACTCCCATTTGCTGCTTGTAAGATGATGGAAGCGAAGACTGAAACTAGAAACTATGTATTCTCTCACAATCTCTGAGAAGGAACAGTGGGAGCGGAACGAGGTACATCTACAAGGCTCCCTAGTTTGCTACATCTATGGGTCGCGTGGAGAGTCGGAGGGGGCTAGAGTTGACCTAGCGAACCAGAGGGCATAAGAAAAATACGCACGTGGAAAGTACGCCACGGTTTTCCAGGCGTTAGTCTATAGCATCCTGGTGATGGATAAGGGTTAGATCGGGAGCAGAGCAAGTGGTATACATTAACTTCGAACTTGGTGCTCAAAGCCATCTACTCACCTAGGGCTAGTTCAGCCCTCGTCCAGAAAGGCGGAAACGATTTTGAAGAACTCGCAAAGCTGAAAGAAGTCTGGGTCTTGGGTACCGGGACACTGTGGAATCCCTAGCAACGAGAAGGCAGATGAGCTTGCCAAGCTAGGAGACGGGAAAACCTGGCTGGCACCGAAACCAGTTCTAGGTTTGTCAAGGCAATAGGTTTAATCCCAATCAAACGGGCGCACGTGAGGCTGAAGGACGAACGGAGGAAACTCGGGGGATGTAGACAGGCAAAACTCTTTATAGCCGGACCAGGAAAATCCAAATCGGTCTGGCTATTGGGTAACAGCTGGTAAACTCTCAATCTATTGAAAGAAGTGCTTACAGACCACTATAAGCTCAGAAGACACCTAAGCCTCATAGGCGTAGAGAACTACCCCATGTCAGGCTTGCGAAGGGTAAGAGGAAACCGACTTACACTTTATAGGAAAATGCGAAACACGAATGCGACTGAAACAAAGATTTCGGTGCAGCAATGCTTCATAGTACAGAGTGGAGCTCTTTCCCATGGACAGACATTCTGGCATTCATTATAATGTCAGGAAGGTTTGCCGAGAGAGCGACAGAGGAGGTAGGAGAAGAAGAGAGAGTGATGATGAATGAGGAGATGCTACGGGTTAGCAAAAAGGGGTCTACCTACCGGGGCCCTACTGGGTATTTCAAGCCCCACATAATCTACTACTGCAACTATAACTATTGTATTTATCATTTTTTCATCAGTGATTATTTGTTGTTTGACTATGGTGCTGGATTTTTTTAAACGTGATACTCCAAACGATCTTTGCCACAAATCCATTTGAAGGACACTTATTCGTTGTTTTGTTCTTCTGTTTAGTATCCAAACTTCAGATTCGTATATAACAATGATTTATTATATGGTTTTAAATATTCCGTTGCTTGTAGTTTTAGTAATTGCGTTACTCCACAGTAGTGAATTCAAATTATGGATGGTTGTGCTTCCATTTACTATCTTACTTATATGTCATTTGTAAGCATTCCATCTTATGCTATTGTTACACCCAGATATTTATAGTTCTCGAAGCATTTGACCGTTTCTTCTTCAATAATGATACCGTTGGATTTACCTCATTTCTCGCACTCATCCTTACATTTCTTAAAGATATACTGCCCGTCCTCTTGATTCGATGTTAAAATGTCTTGATCGTCAGCAGAAAAAGCGTGTATAGTATATCGGCATTTCGCGTATCTGCTTCCATCTCACGACACTTACGTTTTTCCTGTTGCTATACTCTGTTACGGCATATTCTAGATAGCGTAGGTGAAATACTACACCCTTGTCATAGTCCTTCATTGCATATACATTCTTCCGAAAATATGTTGTCCAATTTAACTGCACGGTACTTTTATATATTTGTTTTACAACATACGAGTGCTGATGCCACTGTCCTCCATTGCTTGCCATATCATTTCAATCGGGAAGCTGTCATATGCCTTCTTTAAATCTATCAAGATCAGTTGCACTTCTTGATCATACGAAATATACTTTTCGGCAAGTTGGGTTAGGCAGAAAATATTGTCAGGGCAGGAGTTTCCTATCTGAAAATCACTTCGTTCTTCTTCTTCGTGTATTTGTTGTTCGATGCTAAAGAAAGGGGATCCCACGCTATGCAAAAACTACAGAGGGATCATGCTCCTCAACAGCGCTTACAGGATCTTAACCTCAATTATCCGTAATAGAGGCTGAAGTAGGCGATTACCAACAAGGATTCAGGAAAGGTAGATCTACCATAGATACCATTCACATTGTAATACAGGCAATAGAAAAATGCTATGAGCACAACAGCGAACTGCACATGCTCTTCATTGAATTTAAACAAGTCTTCGATAGCCTCATAAGACATAAACTCTTAAAAGAAATGAAAAACATGAACATACCCAAAAATCTAATAAATTTGATAAAAGAGACAATGGAGAGATCAGAGGCAACTGTGACAACTCGCGAAGGTACCACAGAACCTCTTAATAGTGAAACCGGAGTGAAACAGGGTGACGCACTGTTGACATCACTATTCAATGTAGCTATGGAAGGGGCGATCAGAGTCCTGGGGACGGAGGAACCATTGCGAACAAATCAGTACAACTCACCGATGCCGATGATGTAGTAATAATTGCTAGGAACAGACACAGCATGATTGAGACATTACTTAACCTGGAAAGGGAAGCAAAAGAAAGGGGGCTAATAATTAAAGAGAGTGAAACAAAATACATGATAAGTAGCAGGCAGAAAATAAACAGAAACATCGCAGCTTCCAAAAAGTGGATAAATTCAAATACCTAGGAGTAACAATCAATGGTAACCACGACAGAAGCGAAGAAATCCAAGAGCGCATACAAGCAGGAAATAGGGCTTACTTTTGTGCCAAAAAGGTACTATATAACAATAGCCTAAGCAGAAAGACGAAAATGACAACTTACAAGGCGACAATCGGACCAGTGGTAACCTATGCAAGCGAAACAATGTGTCTAACGAGGAACGACGAGGAAAAACTTCTCACCTATGAGAGAAAAATAATCAGAAAAATAATGGGGTCCAAGAAAATGGAGGAAGGGGAATACAGACGCCTGATGAATTTCGAAATAAGAAATATACTGGGAGATGACATAGTAAATTTCATAAAAGCACAGAGGCTACGATGGTATGTCACCTTTACAGGAGAGACAGAAGAAGCACGATAAAAAGAATAGGCGAATGGATTCCCTTAACAGGCAGAACAAGAGGTAGACCAAGAATAAGACGGGAGGGCCAAGTGATAAACGATTTACGTACTATGGGAATCAAGGGCTGCAAATCAGATATCAAGGATAGGAAAAAATGGAACAAGATTATAAACAAAGCAACAACAGAAAAAAAAACGTTAACAAGGACATGGACTGACTCACCACACTAAACGAAGCTCACAGATCTCCGTAGAAAGAGCGGCTTCAATCCCCAAGGGGATGTATAGCCCGATGAGAGAATCTCACAGTTGGCGGGCGACTCAATTTTGTTAAATTATAAACTTCTACAGCTCAGCACACAGACAGACGATACGGCCGCGCAAATGGCATGTAAACGCGCGCAAGCGCACTTAGGCGATCGCGCATCATTCTCACTCTCATTCACAAACGGACCTTATTTAAAGATACCCCTCGTATATATATACAGGGTGTCCCAAAACTCCTGGGACATAGAGCTACCACGTATTCTAGAAGTCAAAAGAAGTCGATTGGACCCAACTTTGTCATATACCAAAATGTACCGTTTGCCCGTGAGAGGAGTTCAAAGTTTACTTAAAAAATCAC